>CM035442.1:119238338-119528338 GCA_020310875.1 Ceratopteris richardii
GAAATTATTTGAAGGGAACTCTGAAAGTGCTGGATGCATTCTATATTGCACCTGACATCAGATAACAAATGCAATATTTTATAAAACTGGAAAGAAATGGATGCTCTCTCTGCAGAAACGGCAAGATGTAAGATAACTTACCACCAGACGAATAGGTTTTACTCCAAGAAGAACTAAGCGTTCAAAAAGAGACTGTGCAAGCCCTGCCCGAGCTGCCTTTTTGCACATGATGACGGGACCAAGCTGACAATGATCCCCTACAAGCACAACCTGTAAACACAAACATCTGTTTAACCATTATCCTTAGAACCAAAATATAAGTGCACATATGTTTAGTTGCACCGACCTGTTTTGCACCTAGCACTAGAGGTATCAAACATTCTGGTTCTGTTGCTTGAGTAGATTCATCAATCAAAACCTAGAACAAGAACAGAGAATGCCGTGGTAAAGAAATATTAGAAAATAAAGATTATTGAAGACAATCGTTCATATATTGCTGATATTACCTGTCGGAATCTAAAATTTAGCAGACGAGGATCACCGGCACCAACACAGGTGCAGCAAATAACATCAGCACTCTGTGCGATTTCACGTTCTGTTGCCCTTTTAAGTGCCTTGTACTTCTTTTCATCAGCACTGGAAAGCTCACCTGATTTTAAATATCAAATTCCTCAGCCAAAAAAGAAACATATGAAATCAACTTGAACAACAGGATTGAAGAATAGGCATGCAAACCTTGCTCATCTTTCAAGAGTTGTAATTTGTGAAGCTCGCTTTTATCCGAAGTATCTAAGTGTTTAACCTGGTTTTACTCGATTGTCAATATAACGATGTTATGTCAGGGTTACATAAGAAAACTTCTGAAATCCCAATAGCACTCTTCCCTGATAAAATACTAGTAACTAGCATAGTTAATCATTTACCATCTAAAAATCACTTAATAAATGATATCAATAAACTGCAGGGATCCAATTTCTAAAGATCAAGGTTCCACGCATTTTTATGCCATAATCTTTATAGCGAAAGATCACATTACTTGTGAGTCGATATGGAGAAATACTGAAACAGGCAGACAATGCAGTATAATGGAGCAAATGAAAAGTTTGGAGGATCCTTTCATCAATCATCAATGATCTATCACCACAGACCTCCCCTTCCCTAGCACTTCATTCGTAATCACGAGAGCAGATTTCGAAAATGCAATGTAAATGCATATTAACCTGATAATGTAAAGTAAGATGTTCCACAGGTGAGCTCACAGCTTCACGCGACTTGGCACAAAGCCTTACGACCTACACCACAATAAAACCAAAGAACGCGCGCGCTCTCAACCAAAGCCAATTCTGTTAAAAGCACAGCAAAGTTGATATAGAGTAGTTAAATACCTTGAGTCCTGTAGCACTTATTTTCTCTGCGAGCTGGTCAACAGCAACATTGCTTGGAGCACAAACAAGTACCTTGATCCATGTACAATAGGCATTATTCACAGCTTTGAGAAATTTTTCTTAAGCAGGTAGAGGAAAGGAAAATTAGGGAACAAAAGAAATGGGGAGGGGGGGTTACCTGGCCCTGTGACTGCCTTGCTAGGTGATAAACAATGGCAGCGGAGGTCACAGTTTTTCCAGTACCAGGTGGACCTTGAATCAAGCTAACAGGCTTTTGCAGCACACTCTTCACAGCTTGAACCTGGAGCAAAGGGGCTTAGGTCTTCAGATTTATCTGAGCTTATAAACAGGAGTATTCATATACACAAACATACGAAGATAGAACAAAGCCCACACAAAAGAATAAAACGAGATAAAGATACGATACGTCAAAACAGAATGAGCGAAAAATAAAAATATCGTTGCAGATAATTGAGAATGATAACTCACACTCGTAAAAGGAGCATACTAGATATGAGATACCCACACACACACACACACATACAGTGCATACACATAGGGTATACATACGTGTGTTCAGGCCTAACGTATCATTTGCATGCATATGTATATCTATATCTGAATTTATATCTACATCTCTCTCTATGTATATGTGTATGTATGTATGCATGTGTGTGGGCATGTAATTATGTGTGTGTGCATGTGCTTATGTCTGTATGTGTGCAGGTGCGGGTGCATGTGTGTGTGTGTGTGCGTGTGCGCGCGCTCGTGTGGGCATGTGTATGCGTGTGTGCATGTGTGGGCATGTGCATGCCTGTGTGTGCGCGCGCCTGTGTGCGCGCGCGCGTGTGTGCGCGCGCGCCTGTGTGTGCGCGCGCGCCTGTGTGTGCGCGCGCGCCTGCGTGTGCGCGCGCGCCTGCGTGTGCGCGCGCGCCTGCGTGTGCGCGCGCGCCTGCGTGTGCGCGCGCGCCTGTGTGTGTGTGTGTGTGTGTGTGTGTGTGTGTGTGTGTGTGTGTGTGTGTGTGTGTGTTATATGTCATAGTTACTATTTGAACACATATGAACCGAATTATATAGTACCTTAGATACTAAATGTGTCATACATATTTGTACATTTGATTAAGCAAATTATATTTATTTATTTTTAAAACATTAAAATAAAGAAGCCCAAATCCGAACATCAACCGTTGGGTTTTTTTGTGTCCAATGGGTCATTTTGGCATCCATTGAAGCTTTGCGAGACAACCTCATCGGCCAAGCTTCAAGCTCTTCTACCTCAAGCTATAGCCTCTTCACTACTCAAGCTCTTTTACTCATTGTCCAAGGTCTTCCACCCTCAAGCTCTCTCATACTCAAACTCTAGCCTCTCCTACCTCAAGCTCTCTCTGGAGTGCCTTCTCCATCATCACCCTTTCTTCTTTCAAGCTTTAGCTTCTCTTTTATCTCAATCATCATGATGAGAGGCAACCATGGGAACCTTCTATATAAAACTTGTCCACTTGACTTGCAAATATTGTGAAAAATGGTACATAAGTGGGGCTGAAAGACTTCTTCAACATCTAAAGATGTAGTGGTACAAGTTGAACCATGCAAACAAAAACTCCAACACATTACAAATGAGATTCATGAGATGAGAGGAAAAAAGTGGAAGTTATGCAAGTACAAGGACAACTATGCCCGTAAGATCATTTTCAGTTCCTTCCAAAATCCTCTCGTATAAATTGTTCCATCAATGCTCTACATCACAATCATCACTAACGGCCAATCCAATGTGAGCATGTCAACAAGAGAATCGTCATCATCCATGCGAATCAATACATATGACAATGTGAGAAGACAAAGAGGTATTCATGGATCAGGGATATACAAAAAGCACCCACACACTTCTGCCTATGCCTCAAAATAAAACAAAAATGGAGATTTCACAAATCATTATGTAAAATCTCTCCTTTAATGTTCTCAAATCAAAGCACTGAAAGAAGATGGTGAGAGCAATCATAGGTGCATGCAAAGGGTGGAACGGTGTTAGCTATTCCACTATGCACTCAAAAGGGGGAGCAAAAAAAGAAGATGAAGAGAAGGAAAGGATTGATAGAGCACTTAATCTTGTATGTACCACATGGAATAAATATGGATGTTCTATCTTTTCTCATGCATTGAGACATCGAAAGAAATGTGGTCCCATCAATATCCTTGTTTCTTAACCTTGAGACTTACTTTCTATGTATCATGGAAGTCGGTAAAAGCTGTAAATTTCAAATTTTAGATTCCATGTGTCACCTGTCACTTGTGGCATGTAAGTTTAACACGCATTGCATAATATGTATGATATGTCACATAACATGTGTATGTGCATTGTGTGGAATGTGCAATGTGCATTGTGCATATCAAGTGTATGATTCATCGTTCCTGTATGTGCATGCATCTACTATCATGTATCATGTATGATCATGATATATGTATGTTTTAATAATTACAAGTTGCAATATGTACGCATGTGCCCTCTATAATTTGTAGACGTAGTATGTAAGTATGTTACACGTATACATCACGCATGTGTCTTGTATGATCTAGATTCTAACACGTATCATCATTCATTTACAAGTTATAACATGTAAATATGTGTGTAATCCATACATAAAATGTGGTGTCATTCATCACAGATAATGCTTATAATTATCAAAATATGAAGCAACTCATAGAGCGAGGAACTTTCCACCATTGTTTGGGCTCCATGTGCAAATTATTGTCTTGATTTGTTAATTAAGGATATTAATGAACTTCCATGGGTGAAGAACATCACAAGCCGAACTAACTTTATGGTGCCTCCTTCACTTCAAATGTAAAAGTTCTTACAATATTTCGAGAGCATGTCTAATTGGAATATACATGTCATGTGTCATCCCAATGGAGCAGCATAATTCAGTTTTGAGGGAAATTGGATTCTATAGGGAAGAATAAAGAAATTCTTCATTTGCATCTTCTACTTGTTGAATGAGATGCTCACTTGTGAAGCCTCTCTTTTGGATACTCATTCCCTGATATTAAGCTCTATGCCTTGCATAGACAAGGCAAGATTGTTCTTCCGATCCTTATGAGAGAAATCGGAGAGCATACTCCTTCATTCATACAAAGGTACTAAATCAACTTGGCACACAATAAATGGGATAGTCAAATTATTGCCCCATTGTAAGCTATACTGACCGTAGGGAGTTCAAAGTCAATCATCCATACTTAATTTATTAGTGTATCATTATAATTTATATATGTAATAAATTATAACGTATGTATGTCATATGTATATGAATATATATAATAAAGTATGTCATGTTATACAATTTACATGCATTTAATATGTATCATGTATGCATTTTGGTTTTTATCGACTCAAATATAATTCATCAATGGATGTGTTTTGATTCTCTTTTTTTCCTTTGTGCTTTCCTATTTTTTAAGTAAACATGGACACATTTGGCCTTTAAAAAGAGTAGAACCTCGTGTTGTAAATGAGGTAATGGATAATGATGAAGAGCCTATATTTGTCGATCTCCACAAGGAGCTAATGTCCATTGATGTAAGAGAGAGAAGAAACCAAATCAAGAGAGAGAGCAAAGAGTAGCCATTGGTGGATGTTGAAAAGGTTTACTCATTGGCATGCTTCTACAACATCAAGAGGAGGAGATAAAGGGAGAAGTTCACAACCACATATATATTGAAAGAGAAAGAGATTTCCTAAACCTTACAATGCATTGGGAGTAGGTGCAGGTTTTCATGATCAATCTTTCTAAATGAACACTCCCTTAAGATGCAAAGATGTGTGCATGTGTAGGTGTCCGAGTAACGTGCATGTGTCTACATGAAGACTTCCTTCCAATGCATATGCATATGCATGTGCATGTGCATGTGCATGTGCATGTGCATGTGCATGTGCATGTGCATGTGCATGTGCATGTGCATGTGCATGTGCATGTGTATTTGTATGTGCACAAGAAGCTTTGCATGTGCATGTGCACATGCACATACATACAAGTGCATGTACATGTGTATATGTGTGTGCCTTTGTGTGTCTTTATGTATGTGTATGTGTATGTGTATGCAAGTATATGTGTATCTGCGTATGTGGGTATTTGTGTGTGTGTATGTGTGTGTGGATGTGTCCTGAGCAAGAAACAATAAACAACCTAAAGAGCCACTTTTCCATCGCCCATCTGGTAACCAGCTAGGTTAAATAAAATAAGGTTTGTCGAGATACAAACAAAAAACAACAGCCAAGAATATCAAATCCTTAGAATAACAAGCCCAAAAATTGAATGAGGTTTGTGCAGATATAACAACAATGCAAAACAGCTATTAACATCAAAAGGGACCTGTGAAACATTCAGATCAGGTAGACCAGGTGCACCAAAACGTCTTGGTAGAGTAGTCCGGATTAATTGAGCTTCAACCTCATGTCCTAACAATCGGTGATAAATGTAGCTACAGCAATCAAAATCCATAAGTGAGAATGATCATATCAGTAATATAGAACCCATCAAATGGAAATGTAAGATACCCGCTGACACTAGTATCATCTACAGCGAGTGTTTTCATGGCAGCTTGCATCCTGTCAAAACTTGTGCTCTTCCAAACAAAATCAACACTGAAATTGTGATTCACATCAATTGGAACTCCCTGAAATAGAACAGCAAAGTATAGGGGGTAAAAAGAAGAGTAAATGAGAGGGAGCTTGTGGGTACCCCAGTAAGACTAGGGAGGAACACAAACCTGGCTAGCCCTCAACTCAAGTGCAACTTCTTCTTGTGCTGTCAGTTTAATCTGCATATACAGCCATCTTACCATCAAAGACCTACTTCATCATGCCTTAAGCTTCTTTAATCTGAGATTTACCTTTCATATGATTCCAAATAAAGAATAATTTTATGTCAATGGAAAGCCTCTAACTCAATACTTTAATGCATTAACAAAAAGCGCTATAAGGTTCAGGTCAGTATTCCAAATTCAGCAATATGACGATTCTAATGGCTTCAAAAATAATTTGGACCTCATTATATCACAATTTCCCTTTACTCATATGGCAGGTACAATTCCCTTGGCACACAGTTGATTTTGGCATTTCCCATGGAGAGTCGAGACTTTTAAATAGTGTACAGATTTCTAGGCTGCCTTCTAAATGTCATCAAACAAGTATCCATCGCCCCCAAAGATCAACACAAGATGGCTTTTGCCACTGAATGGGGTATCTTTGCACTTCATGTGATTATGTTCAGATGGAAAAGAACAAAACAATAAAAGAAAAAAGTTTTTATCTAGATTTAGTCCATAATTTTACACTGCTGCAAAAATGATGAAAGAGCCTCCATTACTACACTTATTTCCCCTCTTATCGGTGCTGAAATTATATTTCAGCTACTCTTTCGACTCTTAAGTTTCCAATTTCCATCTTTATGGAAAAAATAATCTATGCCTAGAGCATGTTACTTTCAACATCTACATTAAAAACTATAGAACATCTTATTGCCCACTCATCCGAGTATCCACTAAATCAGAAGTAATTTGATGTCTGCCCATGCTTTAAACGCTTTACTATAGTCAGTGGTGTTCATATAGTACTTGTACTCTCTCCTTCTTACTCACTCTCTCCGCTACACTTGTGGCACCCTAGAAACCTTGGACTTCCATTTGCAGCCAACTCTTCTACCCCTCTGCAAATTTCCTTTTCCCATTTACAAAAGGCTCACCCAAGGTTGCAACTGTTAACCTTAACATACCTCCCTATGTACCAGTACCTGACATCTTAAGATTTTTAACACTTGTTATTTCTAAGGGTATAAAAGGGTACACTGGACAGAATTTCAAGTACAGAGAGCTCCCTTTACCACATGGCCAACAGATTGCCAAGCTGAATGTGTACTGTCACCGGGATATCGCAGGCGTAATTCATCACCTGGTACAAGCCTTAGTTCGTTGTCCTCCTATTGAATAAATAATAATAATATTAACAATAAACAGTGTTAGAATATTCCAAAACAATCCTTCAAAATGGCACCCATAAGTGCAGAAATGCTTCACCTTTGGGAACACAAAGTAAGCAATACGCTTCTTGTTCAAGCCCACATCCCAGCGAACAGTAATGTTGTCCTTGCTTTGAGATTCTTTCATCATCTGGTAGCAAAATAAGGAATAAGCCTTGAGGAGTGAAACAGCAACAAAAAATTCAGCGGACATGTAACATACCTTGTCATAATCTGCTTCAAGCTTCACTAAAGGTCCAAAAACATTTTGGTACTGCAAGTGCGAATTCCGAACCCCACATTAGTAGATTTATTCAATAATTCATATATATATGCATGTTTTAGATATTGTTCATTATCTTGCCTGGTAGGCTTCTTCGTATTTCAATGCTACAGGCTGAGGTTCATCATCCACTCCTGGTTTTTCAAGGTCCTCCAATGTGGCATCCGGGCTAATTTTCCACAGCTCCTCAACCTTGTTAATCTGCTGTGCACTTATTTGCCTTGCACGAAGTTGCTCTTGCTCAGTTGGCACCTGTATCAACCTCATTCAGTGCTTACATTATTAAGAAATAAGGCAAAATGTGCAAGTCCAGAATGTTAAACATTCCAAGCCCTATGATATAAATGCCAGAAGTTCCAAACACAAGAAGACTAACCTTCACAAGCCAGGAAAGAAAGCACCGGTCATCAATCAGTGGTTGCCATTGACTAAGATCCCAATTCATATCTTTCAATGCTCCAACATTCAGACAAGGTTCACGACACAAAAGTACAACAACACTCTCCGTTTTTGATGATATGAATCCAAGAAGGAAAACATTTCTACAACCACAATTATAACACTCCAATGTAGTCTCTCCAAGAGTGCTGTCTTTATGTAGGCAAACTTCTTTGTGCTTGGCACGAACCTGAAATGTTCAAGGGAACTTCGTGAATGCAAACCACCTATAAAACAGGTCCAAAGGAACTCAATGAATGCAAACCACCTGTAAAATGCATAGAATACAGCCTATGACAGTCGATGCTAAACAGTTTAAGATAGGTTCATATATCAAAACCACCAGAACCATGTGTAGGATGCATTTTGTACATGAATGTACCCATCCAGAGAATCAAATGCATGTGTGACGCTACAACATAGCTTGAGGGGGAGGATACCTCAGTAAATGCTTGCAACACTAACCAAAGACATCAAAAGTGGTAGCCTATCTCAACATAGCAAACAACTACAATAGTCTGTGATCATCTCCATATTGCAATTTAGAGTCATTGAGAATCCAAAAATAAAAGCCAGCTCTACTCCAGAGCTTAATCCTTCGATTTTTTTTTCATGGGAATCATTTTTCTTTCTTTCTTAAGGGGAAGGGAAGTGTCGTACCAGATGATTGACGATATGGGAGCCAGACGTATTTCCCCGAGAATTACAAAACCACTTGCGACAAACATTGCATCTGACTATACAAGCAGGATTGTGAATACCGCAGTACTTGCAAGAATGTTCAGGAAGGTCTCTCTTGGAGTACTCATGACTGTCATCATCACCACCTTCTTCGAAAGCAAGTTCCCCAATGCCCGTAGTGATGGCAGAAAGAGCAGCAGCTGCAGCAGCCGCGGCCGCACCTTGCTGCTGCTGCTTCTGGTGTTGTTGGCTTGCACTAGGGTTCGAATTTGCATCTGGATTGCGCGAGGCAAGATCAATGAGTTCTGCTTCGGTAGAAATGGAACCGAGATCTATTGGAGTTTGCGATATGAGGTCTCGAGCATCTGGAAGATGAGGATGGAGGCCCCAGGCAGCGGGAGGCGGCGGAGGCAAAGGAGGAGGATAGTCATAATCATCGCCCTGCGTATTGAACTCTAGAAAAGTATAGGCATCTGAATGTGTTTGGGGCGACGGAGATGAGTCGTAGAGGGCCCCGTTGTTGCTGCCGCTGCTGCTGGGGGCAGGCGTCATCGTCTGCTTCGCCATGCTTCTGCCTCAATCCCTGTGCGTGCGCGACGCGTAATTGAGAGAAAGGCCAGAGATCGAGATGAGGGAAACGAGGAGGCGGCCGAGCGGATTTCCTCCTGGGTCGATTCTATGAAAGAGCAATGAAGCTTTCCTTCTACAGCGAGTCGCGGACGCTCCTGAGAAAAGAGGACTGGAAAGGAAGACGCCACATAGCTTCACACATTGCTCAAACACCAAAAACGTAAAGCCCCTCCCAAAGGCTCACATCTACAAATGTGGACATGCAAAAAAGATGTTCGAGTGGGAAGGACTTTTGATCATCGACTCTTTCATGTATGAGGCTACACAATATATAGAATGCAATTGATTGAACCTTTTACGAAAATTGTTGTTAATGATGAGAAGGATTTTGATCAAATATATGATCGACCAATCAAAATTCATAAACGTACCTAAAAGCCTACAATGTGATGAAGTATCATTGTAAGGCATAGATGGTGGTCTTTAGATGACCAAAAAAATAGGGTTTTTTTATTTTATATTGTTTCGAATTGAAATACAAACCTTTTAGTTTTTTTTTGTTTTCGTAGCACAATCGTTCATTGAGTGTGGAGAGCACCGTCTTGAACAAAAGACCATCAAGATGGTCCAACTATGAATAAGAGCACTGGTCAACACATGGCAATGGCACTTTTCGCATCCCAACCAATCTTTTGTTCATCGTATTCATATGCCAAAATCTCTACAAGTTCTCTTGCATGTGTTGGTTCTATCTATCCATCTATGTGTCTCTCTCTCTCTTAGTGTGCCACATGTAGTCTATGCAAAACAGACACATGCTACGATAAAAAAGATTTATATTCCAAAGTTCTATCTATTATGCTTTCATGTTTTTATAGAAATTTGAGGATTGTAAGATGGATCCTTGTTATATTTTCTTGCCATCTATTTGAGTTTTCTTGCATTTGGGAGTGGATTGGCATAGGCCATAATAAGTAGACATGTGAAATAAAGAAAAAGAAAACATTTTGTCTTATCATTGCACTTAAGTGTTTTGACAAAGTAAGTTAATGGACTAGGGTTTTAAAAAGTCTTTACACACTTCTAGTGTGCCCATAATGTTGCTTATTCCTTTCAAAGGGGGCCTTGAGAATAATGCTTTGTGAACTACTTAAGATGTGTTGGAGTTCGAGGACTACGAAAGCACATGAGTAACACAAGGAAGAAGAAGAAGCTTGGATAACAACACAATATTGAATGTATGACCAACTAAATGCACAAAGATGAGTGATTTTTTAGGGTTACAGACATATATGTTCAAGCCATGGGAAAAAGCCTCCTAAAGAGGGAAAAAAGTGACCCGACTGTCTTAAGCATGTTCACACACATCACTAGGAGTGATAGGGTAAACAAGAAGCTAGTAGTCATGTGTAAGGAAATGCCAAGCTATGTGGAATGAAATCAATCCACAAAAGGAAGTAAGCTCGAATCTTTCTAAAAAGCTTCAAACTTCTCCCTAGATAGAGCCTTTGTGAAAAGGTTTGCAACATTATCTTGTGTGGGCACATAAGCCAAATTGGTCTCTCTAGCATAAAGTCTCTCCCTCACATAATGGTGGTGCACCTCAATGTGCTTTGTGATGGATCACATGGTTCCTTGTGACTGCCAATGCACTTTGATTGTCACTAAAGGTGGTGGTGATAAAAGACTTACCAATACCCAAATCAGCCAAAAGGCATATGAGCCACACAAACTCAACAATAATTATGAAAAGTACCCTATAGTAAGCCTCACAATTAGAAGCGGCCATAGGAGGCTTCTTCTTTATCAACCAAGATATGCATAAGCTACCAAACATCAAGCAAAAACCACTATCATTATAAACAGCCCAATTTGAGTCCAAAAAAGCATATAAATCTAGTGATAATGAACCCCCTTGGGATAAAACAATCAAAATAGCCAGGTACCACCTACAAATGCTTGACACCTGCAATGCATGAACTTGCTCGTCTATGAGATAGCAAACTAAATATCAGGCTCCATTATGCATAAGTAAATCAAGCATCCAATAGCCTTCTGATAGACAACAACATCAATGCATCTCCTTCATCATGAAGACTCAACCATAAACCTGTTTCCATGGGAGTGGAAATATGTTTGCAATTTTCTAGGCCAAAATGATCCAATAATGTGCCAATATATTTTGTTTGACACAGACTTATTCCCCCATCAACTTGCATAAACTGAATTCTCAAATAATGATCTAAATGACCCAAATCTAACATCTCAAAACAGTCATGCAAATCAGCCTTAAATTGAGCAATATGCTTCTCATTAGGACTAGTGAGAAAAATCTCATCAACATATATAACAATGATCGAAAGTACATCATTTTTATTCTTAACATATAAGGTTCTCTCAGTTGGACTATTCTCAAATCCATGTGCTAGCAATAGGTGTCTACATTTTTATACCAAGCATGTGGTGCTTGCTTCAATTCATACAATGCCTTTTTGACATGCACACTTTATTTTCATGTCCTTTTTGCATAAAACCATGAGGATGAAATACATACACTTTTTCATGTAAATCACCATTCAGAAATGTACTTTTAATGTCCAACTAATGTATATTCCAACCATGATGAGCTGCAAGTGCACAGATGCTACGACTAGTGTTCATTTGGCATGTTAGAGCAAAGATCTCGTCAAAATCGATGCCCTTCTCTTGATCATAACCTTTGCCAACAAGCCTAGTTGTATACCTATCAATTTTTCCATCAAGCTTAACATTTTAGTTTGTATACCATTTAGTGCCAATGACCTTTTTGTGTGGATGCAAATCACATAAAGACCAAGTATTGTTCTTCATATTGCCATCATCTAATCAAATAACAGCCATCCAATTTCCTAAATTTTGTGGTTCATAAAAAGAAACATGCTCATTCTCATCATAAATACTAGAGAGCCATTTCATAACAATTTGATGCAAAAGGAGCATTATGAGAGCATGAATGAGTACCATATGAAAAAGGTGCATCTAATTTGTTATATCTCAAAGTCTCCACCAACCATTTAGGCATAGCTTTTACCTCTTCGATGTCAACTCTCTAATCAATTAGTGCATCATGTAAATCTGCATAAAAACTGGAATGATCTTCATAATCATTCGGATCCTATAAAGGCTTAGAAATTGTCTCACTAGTTTGTGGAATCAAAGCTATAATGGCACAATATAGCAAAGACAAGCACTATCAATATATAAGGAGCCTTAAGAAGAGGCAAGGGATATATAAATATACAAAGATACACTCATACATACACAACCATACATGGTGAGGGAGGGGAGATAAATAGAGAGACTCACAGGCATTTGTAGTGACACCACAGGCAAGGGGAAGATAGGGAGAACGAAAGACATACATACCCTGTTGTGGGGCATCAGAGTGGTGGGAAGGAAGCTTTATGGGACTATAGGAGATGTGCAAGGGTAAATGGAGGACATATATACATTATTAGGTGTCAAGAGATTCACGATAGTTTTTTGTATGACGCACAACAAAACATACGCAAATAGGTGCTTGGAGATATAGGAACTATAGGAAAAGGAGGGTATAGGGCTCAAGAATGGAGGGTAAGGTAGAAGAAAAGCAGAATCGCAAAGTAACAGGAATGCAACTAAAGGTAGAAGGTCTGGGAAAGCTCAGAAAGGTGATGAGCCACGAGGCAATGGAGTGATGTCTCCTTGGTAGGTAAAAGTAAGTTTTGAATTGCATCTTCCACAAAAACAACACTAAGGCTAACTAGAATTATTGATATATTTTAGTAGTGATGTGTGTGAACACCCTTAGTATTTTCGGGGCACTTTTTTCCCTCTTTAGGAGGTCTTTTTCCCTTGGCTTGTATATACGCATATAAACCTAACGTATCACTTATCTTTGTACATTCAGTTGGTAATACATTCTAAATTGTGTTGTGCTCCAAGCTTCTTCTTTTTCCATTGTTGTTCGTGTGCTACTGTAGACCTCACATCTAGGGCGTTGTCGACATCCCTCTAGTCACTCGCTCAAAATTGCACAAAAATTAGTGAACAAACTTAAGGCAATTAGGAGTTCAAAACAGCTTCAATTTATGGCATTACATTTTTGAATTGCTCTCGTTTTGGCCTCCGAATGAACTATTGAAGAGACTATGTAGGCAATTTCATCCTTTTGTGCCACACACACACACACACACACACACATATATATATATATATATATATATATATATATATATATATATATATATATATATATATATATATATATATATATATATATATATATATATATAATATATATATATATATATATATATATATATATATATATATATATAGGTTTCCATTTTCTAGCACAAGCACCTCAAAGTCTGTGAGAAGTCTAGGAGTGGTTGACACGGTATTTCTATTCTGCTTTTTGAGGTACAATCAATTTTTTGCATGAGGGTATCTAGTCACTAGCCATGGCTAAAATCAATGATGTATTTTGTAAGCTGGCTATCAAGGATAAGTTGGATGGTACTAATTCCCCATTGTGGGCATATATGATGCACCATGTATTGGTAGCAAAACAGTTTTGGAATATTGTACAAGGTGTTGAAAAACGTCCTACTACACCTGCAAATATAGCTATTGAAGGTGATGCAAATGGTGTGGAAGATGATTCTCTTCAATTTCATGGTCGTGTTGCGGTTTCTACGACACCTATTGTAAAGCAACTTAAGTGAGATGACATAAATGCACATGCACATACATTTATATGCTTATCTATGAAATGTGCCATTATCCCTCATATTCGCTCCTTTAATACAACAAAGGATGTTTGGGATACACTTAGAACATTATACCATGCAAGAAATGAGGCTCATGCTCCTCGTCTCTAAAATAGTTGGAGAGTAAGCATATGAATGAAGGAGATGCTATGGATAGTTTTTCGGCAAAGATCAAGGATCTAAAGGAGCAATTGATTTTTGCTGCCAAATAGTTCACTTCTGTAGATTGTTCTTAATATCCTTCCATATTCATATTAGAGTCTTACTTCTACCCTTTGGTTGATGATGAAAGGAATTCCAAATGCCTTGACGTTTGAGGAGTTAATATTTGTTTTGTCGCTAGAAGATGAGTCGAGGTAGAACAAGTCAATTATGTGTGTTGTAGATCAAGCTTTTTAGCTAGTCTAAAGGGCAAAGGTAAATAGAGCTCATCTAATAATAAGAAAAAAAATCTATTGATGCCACATAATCGAAGAAGGAAGACAAAGATGACAAGAAACAAAAAAGAAGAAACAATTTTGCTAGGTACTGTAAGGTAAATGATCGTGTCATATAGAGTTGTCCTAAACTAGTTGCAAAAGAGGCAAAGAAGAAAGATGTTGGGATGGTTGTTGCAAAGGCCTCTACATCAAAAACACAGTTTGCTAATCTTGTTCAAAATGAAGAATGGGCATTTACTATTGTTTGTAGTTGTGACCCATCTTCACATGAGCAATGTATGTCTCTTGTAGACTCAAATGTTTAGTACTTTGGTGGTGGGGAAACCAAACATTGCATCATACTAGTATGCAATGGATATCTCTAGTCTTTAAGATGAGAATGAACATATTACATATTTCTTTGGATGAAACATAGAATTTTGAAAATTGGATGGCTAATATGCAATCAAAACATGATGCTATTATGAAGAATGGTACTTTCTCTTTATGTGATGTGCCTCCAAACAAAAAGACCATTGACACTTAATGAGTGTACAAGCTAAAATGTAAGCTTCATATAAGGCTAAGCTTGTTGCAAAAGGTTATGCTCAAGAGAGAGGCATTGATTTTGAGGAGACCTTTGCTCCCACATATCTAACGACCATTGTTCATAATATTTTTGCACTTATAACTCGTGGTCGGAATTTACATCAATTGGATTTCAAACCTAGATTTTTGAATGGTGATTTCCATGAAGAAGTGTATGTATTGTAGCCCCTTGTTTTTGTGCAAAAAGTTCATGAAAACTAAGTGTGTGAGTAGAAAAAGGCATAATATGGTTCAAAGCAAGCATCGTGTGCTGGTATGAGAAGATACATGCCTACTTGCTAGCAGATGGTTTTAAAAAATAGTCCAACTAAGAGAACCTTATATGCTAAGTGTGTAGGTGATGTACTTCTTATCATTGTTGCGACATGTTGCTCATTGGTCCTAATGAGAAGCATATTGTTGAATATAAGACTGATTTTCATGCCTCTTTTGAGATGTCAAATTTGAGGCATTTGCATCATTAGTTGGGCATTCAATTTATGCAAGTTGATGGGGGGATAGCTTTGTGTCAAACAAAATACATTGACACATTATTGCAGCCTTTTGACCTTGAGGATTGCAAACCTATTGCCACTCCCATGGAAATAGGTTTATGATTGATTTTTCATGATGCTGGAGATGCATTTGATGTTGTTGGATGCTTCATTTACTTATGCATAACTCGGCTGATATTGAGGTTGTTGTCTCTTAGATGAGCAGATTCATGCATTGGCCAGGTTTCAAGCATTGGCATGCACTTAAGCCCATCTTTTGCCACTTGAGTGGTACCCAACTACTTGGATTGTTTTATCCCAAGGGGGCTTATTACTTCCAGATTTACATGCCTTTTTTTTATTGAGAATGGGCTGGTTGTTATGACACTCATGTGTCCACTAGTGATTTTTGCTTCCTACTTGGTAGCTCATGCATATCTTGGTTGAGCAAGAAGTAGCCTACTGTGGCCACTTCTAGTTGTAAGGCTGAGTATAGGTTACCTTTCACAATGACTATTGAGGGTGTGTGGTTCATACGCCTTTTGGCTCATTTGGGAGTTGTCTAGTCTTCTACCACCACCATCTTCACTGACAATCAAAGCACGTTGGTAGTTGCGAGGAACCTTGCGTTCCATGCTTGCAACACATTGAGGTGCACTATCATTATGTCATGGAGAGGTTCTTTGTCGGACATCAATTTGGCTTATGTGCCCATGGAAGATAATGTTTCAGACCTTTTCACAAAGGCTCTACCTAGGGAGAACTTTGAATCTTTTCACAAAGCTCCTTGTTCCCTACATCATTCCCAGGGGGTATTTGTTGATATATTTTGATCGTGATGTGTGTGATCAGACTTATGACTGTCGGGGCACTTTTTTTCCTCTTTAAGAGGTTTTTTTTACCTCGGCTTGTATATATGCATATAACCCTAATAGTTCACTTTTGTGCATTCACTCCTTAATACATTTTGTACTGTGTTGTGCTCAAAACTTCTTCTTCTTCCTTGTGATGTTTGTGTGCTAGTGCAAACCTTAGACTCCAACAAGGATGTGTTTAGTATGTGGATGATATAGATAGTAGCCTTTGCTTTCAGAATTATACCCAACAAATACATTTCATAGCCTTATCATCTGATTTTCTGTATTTTTGTTTAGGCACTAATGCATATGCCAAACAACCAAAAACATGAAGATGAGCAATAGATGGCTTTTGACTATGTCAAACCTCATATGGAGTGATAGTATGCAATTCTTTGGTGGGACACCTATTAAGTACATGTGTTGCACACAAAATAGTCTCAAACAAGAAGCCATGTGGCAAATCTTGAATTTTGACCATACACCTTGCCATTACCATGAGAGACATGTTCTTTCTCTCAGTAACTCCATTTTGTTGAGGTGTATATGGCACTATACATTGATGTTTTATCCCCTTCTCAACCAAAAATGCATTGAAATCAGAAAACATATACTCAACCTCTTGACCCGAACGGAGGGTGCCCATTTTACATGTTGATAGATTTTCACCCATAATGGGGAATTATTTAGAGAACATAAATATTTCGGACTTTGATTTCAAGGGATAAACATATGGCAGCCATGAATGAAAGTTACAACGTATAGGTAATTTCAAAATGAGTGTGTGCACTGAATGCCAAACAACAATATGAACAAGTTACAATTTATGTGCAACCCTGAATCAATCATCTTTGGGGAAGAAGAACATTGCATTTTATGCAAAATAAAAGCCCTCACAAACATGCTTAGAAGGTTCCTCAAGTTTGGGCAAAGAGGACACCATTTCAAATTTTTGCATACAAAGCAAACTAGCAAATTTCATATGATCAAAGCGTGCATGCCAGAGTTTTGCATTTGAAATAACCTGAGAATCATGGACTGCATATGTTGAATGAATCTCAAATTTTGCATAATGTATGAGATTATGTACCCCATGACATAAAATGCCAAAAGGAATGATAACATCACCATTTGAGGGATCATGAATTGTACATCTATCATTAACCAATTTAACAACCAAGCCAATCTTGGATAGTGTTGAAACCAATGACAAATTTTTGTTTTTCCTTGTCATATATAAGGCATCTAACAATGTGAAATAGCTACCATCAACAATATTAAGAATGATCTTTCTAACTCCCATGATAGGATAAGATGAGTAGTTAGCACACTTGATAGTATTCCCTATAAGAACACAATCAAGTGAAGTGAAGAAATTGTGTTGCAAGGTAATATGTTTGGTTGTTCCATTATCGAAGGACCAAACATTTGAGTTTACTATAGACATACACTTCTCATGCTCATGAGAAGATGGTTCATAACTGCAATTAGTAAATGCCGATTCTTTGTTCTAAACAAGGCTCATCAATTGTTTTAGGTGTCGAGGCCTCTACAACAACCATTGCAGCTTCTTTATTCTTTGCCTCTTTTGTAGCCAGTTCAGGACAACTCTTAATGACTTCATAATTTGTCTTATAGTACTTGCAAAATTATTATTGTTTTTATGTCTTCTTGTCATCTTTGTCTTCCTTCTTTGAATGTGCAACATTAGTGGATTTGTGCTTACTAGTAGACAAGTTCCATTTACCTTTCACTTCTAATTAGCTAAGAAAGCTTGATTTGCAACACACATATACTTATCTTCCTGCAACAAGATAGAGACTAACCCCTAAAATATTAAGACATTTGGATTTCCTTTCATCATCAACCGAAGAGTAGAAGTAAAACTTTGATAAGAATCTGGAAGACTCTTAAGAACATTCAACACTAGTGAATTATTTGGCAAGATTTCATCAACAGAAATCAATTGTTCTTTCAAGTCCTTAATCTTTTTCAAAAAAGTTTTCATCTAATCTCCTTCATTCATATGATCACTGTCCGACCATTTTTTTGAGGTAAGTTTCATAACGGTACGTTTGACAGACAAAGTTGTTAGTGCATGTGCCTATGCATCTCTTCCATCCCAATGAAGTTGATCTACAGTAGGTACAACAAGGATCACAATAGCACAAAGAAATTGAAGATCATCATCTTCAACACCACCTACATAATCTACAATCATTGTATTCAAAGGTGTAGGAGGACATGTTTCAATAGCTTGCATAGTATTCCACAAGCCTTTTTCTACCAATACATGAAGCATCATGTACCCCCAAATGGGTAATTAGAACCATCCAACTTATCCTCAATAGGCAACATACAAAATACGTCATTTCTTCAAGCATGGCCATTGATTAAATAGCTTGACATAGAAAATTGATTGTATCTTAAAAAGAGTTGAGCAAAAATATCAAATCAAGCTCCCTTAGACCTATAGTAGACTTTGAGCCGCTTGTACTACAAACCAAAAACTGTGTATATGTTTGGCATAAAAGGACAAAATTGCCTACATAGTCACTATTATAGTATGTTTTGAGGTCAAATCGAGCTCAAATCAAAATTTTGATGGCACACAAGAAAGCTATTTTGAACTCCTAATCACCCCATGTATGCTCACCAATTTTCATGTGATTTTGAACTATGATTGGAAAGGTGTCAACAAAACCCTAGAGAAAGCAAAGACCTGCACTAATACCAATTGTTGGAGTTTGAGGACTGCAAAAGCACATGGACATCATAAGGAGAAGAAGAATCTTGGACAACAACACAACATTGAATGTATTACCAAGTGGATGTACAAAGATGAGTGGCCCCTTAGGGTTATAGGCATTTGGGAAAGAAAACCTCCTAACAAGGGGAAAAAGTGGACTCGTGGTCCTAGGTGTGTTCACACACATCACTACCAATTTATCGATATATCTATCTATCTATCTATCTATCTATCTATCTATCTATCTATCTATCTATCTATCTATCTATCTATCTATCTATCTATCTATCTATCTATCTATCTATCTATCTATCTATCTATCTATCTATCTATCTATCTATCTATCTATCTAGCTTCAAGCCCGCGCTGAATGGAAAATGTGGTTGGTGGCGCGGACCATCAGCAGGATAGCAAGTTGGAAATACATCGTCTTTCGAGCGGAAGCCGACCATTTGAACCCGCGAACGTAGTTCCAAGATCTAAACTTGATATATAAACAAGATGGCTTAGTATTCTTGAAAAAAATATCTCACATAAGGACCTATATAAGAAGGAGGTAGGTAGCCAAAGAACTATACCTCTCAAATACTTGTGAATGATTGGTCTCACATTTGTTAAGATTGAAGTTCAAGATCCATAGGATACCCTTATTGGGTCATGTGTGCATGTTGATTATGCATCATGTTAGCATGTCAATGAAACTTACATAGACCCATCATTGCACATAAAGGTGTTCATGTAAACTTAGAGCACCCCCCCCCACACACACAAATAAAAGTAAGAGAAGGAATGCTTGTTCTTTTTAACCCCTCTTTGTTGAGAGTTAAAATTCTTGATTTACATATAAATTCCTCAAAAGCGTCTTGCAACATTGCATAAGGGATTTTTAAAAAATGCACCTTTTATTGTAGCTAATGCAACAAGTGTTCTGATAGTAGACATTTTAACTACAGGGCTGAACATTTCCTCATAATCAATGCCATATGTCTGTGCATATCCTTTTGCTACCAATTGTGCTTTGCACCTACTTATGCTACCATCAACATTGTGCTTTACCTTGTAAACCCACTTGTAGCCTATGGGTTTCTTTCCTTGTGGCAATGGAACCAGCTTCCATGTATCGTTTCCATAAAGTGCAGCCATCTCCTCATCCATAGTTTTTTTGCAATATGCATTTCCAATTTCATCTTCAAAACAAGAAGGTTCAACATCTTGTATTACCTTGGCCATGTAGGCACAATGATGAGCCATGTAACTATCATACGTCAATCATTGCATTGAATTCCGCATCCTCCCAGATCTTCTTGGTCCTGGGTCACTTCTCCTTATATCATCTACATGTGCCTTTCTTACTCCTGGAGTGATCAAGTTTCATCCTCAACTCATCTGGAATATGTGCACATGCAATACAACCAAATACTTTCACACAGGATAAGTGTGGCCTTTTATTTGTAAACTTCTCTTCAGGTGTAACTTCATGTACAACAATAGTCGGAGTTTTGTTCATGATTTATACAATAGTATGCACAACTTCTAACCAATAACAATGAGGCATATTCTTCTCATCCATCAAGGCTCTTGCTATTTTTTCAACATGTCTATTTTTGCATTCAACAATGCCATTCTATTGTGGTGTGTTCCTGCATGAAAAATGACATCGAATTCCATGACTCTTAAGAAAGTTGTTGAACTCATTTGACATGTATTCACCTCCTCCATCAGACCTTAATGTATGAATATACTTTCTTGTCTGCTTTTCCACCAGAGCCTTAAAATTCTAGAAGTGAATGCACACACCACTCTTATCTTTCATGAAATATACCCATACTTTCTGTGTATGGTCATCAATGAAAGTAGCATAAATTGCAACCACCCATAGATTTGGTCTTTGCAAGACCCCAAACATCTGTATGTACTATTTCTAACACATTCTCACTAACATGCTTGTCATGCGAAAATGATGCTTACCGGCTACATATACCTTTTGCATCTTTGCAACATTGAAATTTGGTAGTTCATTGACCATCTCCTTTGACTGCATCAATTTTAGCCTATGAAAGTTTGCATGTCCAATTCATTTGTGCCAGATCTCTATATTAGCAATAACTCCTGCACCTTTTGCAAACATGGCTGCATTCATTATAGAAATTTTCACATTTAAGGTGGGCATCCTACCCAATTTATTTCCTTTGGCACTCAATCTTCTGTCTTGTTTATACTCTTCTACATATAGTCCATCAACATTGAACCTAACTTGTAATCCCTAGTCAACCATTTGTCCAACAGAAACTAGATTCTTTGTTATATTTAGAACATGCAGCACATCAACAAGATGTTTTACCTTCATGTCCTCCATAGATAGTGTTATGTTTCCTGTATGCTCAATAGGGTGTGATGTGTCATCACCTACTTCAACATATCCAAGAACTGGCAAATTCTACAAACTACTAAACCATTCCACATGACTGGTTATGTGATTTGAAGCACCTGAATCAACATACCAGACATTACCATTCAATTTTGAAACATCATCATGTGATGTTGGATCATGAACAACTTCTCAAAATCATCTGCACTTGTGGATGCATAGTTGTTTTGTTGCCTTCTTTTATTTTGATTCTTCAACCTGCAATCACATTCAAAGTGTCTAGGTTTACCACAATTCCAACATCCTTTACTGTCATTACCTGAATCATTTCTTTGGAATTTTTTGCAGCCTCTTTGGCTCCCCCACCTCGAAACTGTCCTCTACCTCCTACATGATTCTGATGTTGAGCTTCATCTTAGTTACCGTTTCCTCTTCCATTTTCGAAACCTCTACCTCAGCCTCTTTCTTTCCATAGTGGAATACTTGCTTAGAACTAGGTTTTCCTTGGGCGTTTGAGTCCTCACTAAGATTCTTTTCTTCAATAATCAGCATTGACACCAGATTAGCAAAATTCATAATATTTTCCCTGGTCTAAATAGATGTTTTGAACTGCTTAGATGCAGCTCCTAAACCACGAAGGCACACTTCCACCTTATCATCATCATCTACATTCATGCCAATAGATGCAAGTGACTCACATATGCTTTTGATTTTCAAGGTGTAGTCACTTATGAACATGCCCTTTTTCTTTAGTGTATGCAACTCGTTCTTGAGTTGCAATTTCCATGCCTTTGTATTGGTCTCATACAATGTGACCAAACTCTTCCAAGCCTCTCTCTTAGTTTTGGCCCAATCATGCTATCTTGTATGCTAACAGATGGCCAATACATTACCTTTTATGCTTCTTGATTCCATTCTTCATACATTCTTATAAATCTCCAAGAATGGAAGTTGTTCTTGTCTAGCTTATTGCTCATAAACCGGCTCATTCCATCCACATTTTCCATTTCTATAGCAATTCACAACACTACAAAAACACTACAAGTAGTACTTCTGCTTGAACGCTATTGCACTTTGATGTTATAGTTGAATCTCAGAATGATCTTCTTCTTCTTCTTCTATTACATAAAGGAATGTACAAGAATGACCTAAACAACAATACAACAAGTGCAATATATAAGGAGCAATACATAAGGAAAATACTAATGTCCTCGAATGAGTGAGTTGGCAAGAAACAAATGTGCCATCACTCTCTGTAGATAAATCTAGTAAAGCTCAATGAAGTATCCCTGACATATATCGGTGTGACCACTATACATGTCAAAGAAATGAAAAAGTGATACATGTCATCTTGGATCATCACATGTTGAACTTGATATCTCAACAATGTTTTGCTCCAAGCTTCCTCTTCTTCCTTGTGTTTTTCACATGCTTTTGCAGACATCAAACTCCAACAATTAGTATCAGAGCAGGTCATCACTTCATCTAGGGCATCATCATCACCCCTTTGGTCAAAGTATTAAAATCACATGAAAATTGGTGAGCATACTCAAGGTGATTAGGACTTCAAAATAACTTCACTATATGGCATCAAAATTTCAATCTTAGCTCGTTTTGGCCTCGAAATGCACTATCACAGTGCCTATGTAGGCAATTTTTCCTTTTGTGCCAAACATCCTTCCTCTTCTTCCTTGTGTTTTTCACATGCTTTTGCAGACATCAAACTCCAACAATTAGTATCAGAGCAGGTCATCACTTCATCTAGGGCATCATCATCACCCCTTTGGTCAAAGTATTAAAATCACATGAAAATTGGTGAGCATACTCAAGGTGATTAGGACTTCAAAATAACTTCACTATATGGCATCAAAATTTCAATCTTAGCTCGTTTTGGCCTCGAAATGCACTATCACAGTGCCTATGTAGGCAATTTTTCCTTTTGTGCCAAACATATATACAGGTTTTGGTTCTCCAGTACAAGTGTCTCAAAGTTTGCTATAGGTTTAGGAGATCTTGATAGAGTGCTTCTAATAAACTTTTAGAGATAGAGTCATTTTTCTACATCAGGGTATTTTGGTCAGTGACCATAGCTGAAAGTAATGATGTATTCCATATGTTGGTTGTTGAGGATAGATTTGATGGTACTAATTACCCACTATGGGCATATATGATGCATCATGTATTGGTAGCAAAAGGACTGTGGAATATTGTGCAGGGGTATTGAAAAACTCCCTATTGCAGATGTAAATACAGTTACTGAAGGTGATGCAGATGGCATTGAAGATGATGATCTTTAGGTTCTTGTTCATGCTGCAATTCTTGCCACACTTACTATAAATCAACTTTGTTGCGATGGTAGATATTCTCAAGCAATGTGCTGATAGCCTTATTTGTCAAACATGCTATTATCCCCCACATTCACTCTTGCAAGACATCAAAGGATGCTTGGGGTACACTTCCAACCTTATACCAGGCAAGAAATGCGGCTTGTGTTGCTTACCTCAAAAAATAGTTGGAGAGTGAGAACATGAATGAATGAGATTCCATGGATATTTTTTTGACAAAGATAAAAGATTTGAAGGAACAATTGATTGCTACTGATGAAGTATTGCCAGATAGTTCACTTGTGCAGATTGTTCTTAATGGTTTTTCATACTCATACTAGAGTTTTGCTTCTAGTCTCCAATTGATGATGAAAGGCAATCCAAATGCCTTAACATTTCAGGAGTTAGTCTATGAGTCCATGCAGAACATATGCGTGTTCCAAATCAAGTTTTCCTAGCTAGTTAGAAGGGCAGAGGTAAATGGAGCTAATCTACTAGTAAGCAAAAATCTACTAATGTTGTAGAGTCAAAGAAGGAAAAGATGAGATAAAAATAGAAAAGTAGAAACAATTTTGCAAATAATGTAAGGGAAATAATCATGTCATAAAGAGCCGTCCAAAATTGGTTGCAAAAGAGGAAAAGAAGAAAGAGGTTGGAATGGTTGTTGCAGAGGTCTGATCCTGTTTAGAATGAAGAATGGGCATATACTATTGTGTCAAGCTATGACCCATCTTCTAATGAGTAGTCTATGTCTGTAGTAGACTCAAATGTTTGGTACGTTGATAGTGGGGGAACCAAACATATTACCTCGTAGCACAGCTTCTTCAATTCACTTGAGCTTGCCCCTACAGGGAATATTGTCACATGCGCGAACAACTCCTCTTATCATGTAATGGGAATTGATAAGATCATTCTGACTACTAATGATGGTAGCTCTTTCACATTGTTAGATGCTTTATATGTACCAGGGATCAAGAAAAACCTGTTGTTAGTTTCGGCATTCGCCAAGATTGGCTTGGTTGTAAAATTTCTTAATGAGAGGTGTACAATTCATGAACTCTCAAATGGCAATGTTATTATTGCTTCTGGCATTTTATGTCATGGGCTATATAATCTCATAGACTATGAAAAATCTATGAATGATTCAGCATATGGAATTCAAGATTCTTAGGTTGTCTCAAATGCAAAGCTTTGGCATGCATGCTTTGGTCATCTGAATTATGCAAGTTTTCTATGCCTACAAAAATCTAAAATGGTGTTCTCTCTACCCAAACTTGATGCACCTTGTAAAGATGTTCTTGAAGCCTCTATTTTGGGTAAAATGCAGCGTTCTTCCTTCCCAAAAGATGGTTCAGTTTGAGCTGCTCATAAATTATAGCTTGTTCATAATGATGTTTTTGGTCCTATGTAGACACCTTCTTTCAAGAACTACCTTTACTTTGTGACTTTCATTGATGATTTCTCCAAGCATGCATGGGTGTATCCATTAAAAGAAAAGTACGAAGTGTTTATGTGCTTCAAATAGTTTTTGGTTATGGTTGAAAATATGTGAGCGTGTAAATTGGGCACCCTATTATGAAGAATGGTTCCTGGTCTTTATGTGATTTTCCTCCAGGCGAAAAGGCAATTTGCACTAAATGAGTATACAAGATACAATGTAAGCATGATGGAACATTTGACAAGTATAAGGCTAGGCTTGTTGCAAAAGGTTGTGCTCAAGATAGAGGCATTGATTTTGATGAGACCTTGGCACCCACATGCCAAATGACTACCCTTCATATCATTTGTGCACTCCATTTCTGAATGGTGACTTACATGAAGAAGTGTACATATTTTAGCCCCATAGTTTTGTGTAGAAAGGGCATGAAAACAAAGCGTGCAAGTTGAAAAAGGCATTATATGGGTTGAAGTAAGCACCACATGCTTGGTATGAAAAGAAATACATGCCTACTTGATTGCACATGGTTTTGAGAAAATTCCAATGGAGAGCACCTTATATGTTAAGTGTGCAAATGATGTAGTTATGATCATTGTTGTGTATGTTGATGACATGCTGCTCACTTGTCCTCATGAGAAGCATATTGCTGAATTTAAGGTTGATTGGCATGCCTTGTTTCAGTGTTGTGTTGTGCTCCAAGCTTCTTCTTCTTCCTTGTGTTGTTCATGTGTTTATGTAGACCTCAAACTCCAACAAAGGTTAAGAGCATGGACCTATTGATTGTGTTTAATGATACATTACACATGATGATTTTTGAGTCTTAGGAAAACATTCAAGTGTTATAGAAACTTGTCTTCATGTATTCTTAGATTGTGTTTTATAAAAGAAAATACATGAATTTTTTTAAACATGAAATTGAAGAAGAAAAGAATTAGGATGTATTGGATGAGGTCTTAAATGATGTGGAATCCTTTTTGCTTATCTATCTCAATATTGAACACAAACCATATGTTTGCTATGATTGACCTCAAGCTCCTTTGTCTCCTTGTGGTATGGGTTGTGCTAGTGCACTTTCAAATTATCGATCCACAGAGAGTAGACCTCAAATTATGTGAAGTCAAAGGTAATAAGCAGAAAGGATGGATGGGCATCAAATTGAGTGGTTGATGTACTATCCCATGTTAGCTTCCAAACAAATCCTCAACATGATCTAGCTCACCACGTTTCACAAGCCATCAAGTCCATTACTTCCATGATTATTCCTTCCTATCATAATCGTTCAATGGTAGGTGATCAAAAAGCCCACTAAAAAATGATCAAGTCCACAGGACAACCCTTCCAAGTCATGTTGAGCACTTCCTTCTCCTATGTAAATAGGCATTCCTTCTCCGATAAGAACTAGCATTCCTTCTCCAATAAAAGCAAGCTTTCCTTATCCAATAAGAATATAGAGTTGGATCACAAAAGTGATCATATATCAATTCTTATTGATCTATTTAACATGTTCTACAACTCATTTCGAAGCTTTCCATGTTTCCTACAAATCAAAAAAGGTAAAAATGCAAAAGATGGGGTTGAAAAGCACTATAGAAAGGTCACAAACCTATAAGAATGCTTCCTTCACTCACTTTGATAACCTAAACAAGAATGAAAACATGAAAAAGTACTTCAAAATGATGCAAACATATTAGATAATACTTAAAAGCACTTCAAACTAGTGTCACACACCCAAAAAAAGCAATACACACACTCTAAATGCAAGGAAAATCCAAGATACAAGTTTGTAAGAAGAGAGAGATTGCTACTTCACTTGAGAAAAAGTCTTTACAAATGAGGGTCTTGGATTTTTATAGTGAGTCTCTCAAGAACACTCCTTTTTTATTTGAAATTTTCTTGAAACGTAAAAAGAAACTACTCTACTATAGCTTCTCACTTGCAAATTTTAGAGTAAAGACTCTTCCCTATTACAAAAATACTACTCTGCAAGTATGTACAACTCTTTCATTCTACAAAATTGATGTAAGAGAGTTCAAACAAAAAATAATGCACTATCATCAATGTATAACTCTCACCCTCTGTTATATTTTATGGACTAATGGAATGTGATATGGATTTTAATGTCTTGAGGGTTTTAATGTGATTTGTGTTTTCATTTAGCAGGTGAAGACTCATGAGGGTGTGAACGTGTGTGGACTCGTTCAACTATTTAGAAGAATATCTAGAAGATAGTATTTTAGTTAAAACTAATAGATCACTTTAGAAAGCAACATTTTTGTAAAAATAGTAGATCGCTTGAAAAAACGACAATTTTGTAAATAAAGTAGATTTTTGTAAACAGACACTTTTTGAAGCACCACTCCCATATCTTCTATTCAAAACATAATGAAAAATACCTATAAATACACATGCTCTAATAGAATCATCCATCAGAGTATGTGGGGGGAGATTATACCCAATCTAGTGTCAATTCTCTTGTCTCTTTCTATTCTGTTTATGCTTTTGTGAGATCTCATTTCTGTACTATCATCTATGTATGTGCATCTAGGGAATCCCGGCAACAGTGGTATCAGAGCCAAGGCACGTCTATGGAGGTGTATGTATTGATGTTCGGTCATGATTTGTGGCATCCACTCATGAATCGACAATCGTCTCAATTGTCCGGTCTAGGTTTTCGTTGATCAAGTTTTTTTGTTTTTGGTTCGCCGATTTGTTTTTTCAAATTTTTTCGAATTTAATTATTGTGCACTCTGCTCCTCTCACACTGTGCACTGTGCTCGCTATGACACTGTACTTATTATACCCCCTATGCTCACTATAATCTCTGTGCTCAAAGTAGTCACTGTGCTCATTGTACCCCCTGTGCTCACTATGCTCACTATACCCCCTATGCTCATTGTGCATTATTCACTACTCCAGTTCGGTTCGATTATCAAATTAGTTTATCAAGTTTGTTTATCAATTCAATTACTCCTTCAACTTACTCCAAGGCATCGACTAGGGCATAACTTTAGCATCTTTGGCTTCTCTGGAACTCGTGGTTCTCTTGGTTCACTTTGATCCCCTTTGGTTCCGTTGGTAGCTGTTGGTTATGCGCAAATCAATTCTAACTTATGAGTGGCAATAAGTGCTTAGTTATTTCCCTAGTTAGCTTACTTATTTCTCTAGTTAGCCTACTTTATTTAGCACCTAACGGATTTGAACCCACAACCTCATACTTCCAAGAGATAAGCTTTATCCACTAGCATATTTTCACTTATTGATAGGCCATTCCTTTTAATCAATATTTAACACAACTTTTAACACTCTTAGCCCTATTTATTTATTTATTCAATACTCTCATTTATTTTATTTATTTAATTATTATTATTTATCAAACACTCTCATTTATTTTATTTATTTAGTTATTTATTATTATTATTTTTATATATATACACTATTGTTAATTTTTTTTAGCATGCCTAGTCCTAGGTCTTGGTTCTATATAAGGCCATGGACCCTACCCCTGACACCAAGGATTTTGGTACATCACCCCTACCTAGGGTAACCCTTGAACAATAGTTGGAATTTTTGTGGCAAGAACTCCAAAATGCTCAGAGTGAACGTGATGCTGCACTCCAACAATTGCA
Organism: Ceratopteris richardii; assembly: GCA_020310875.1. Taxonomy (NCBI): domain Eukaryota; kingdom Viridiplantae; phylum Streptophyta; class Polypodiopsida; order Polypodiales; family Pteridaceae; genus Ceratopteris; species Ceratopteris richardii. The sequence continues at coordinate 119,267,363 of CM035442.1, forward strand.
AAGTGATGACAATAACCTAGTTAGGTTGGTGAATGCCATTATCACTGCTCAAGAACAATGCACACAGTCCAAAATTGGTGCTAAAAAATTCCAATTTTCATGATTTGATGGACGAAAGGATGGCCAATTTGTTCTTTCATGGCTTTCTCAATTGGATGATTTTTATTCAAATGAATCATATTCTCAAAGTGAGAAAGTGAAATTTGTTACTAATTATTTGGTGGGTAAGGCCCAATTATGATGGAACGTTTAGCACCTTAACACCAATCGCCCCACCACATGGACCACATTTCAAGAAAAGATCAAGGAGTCCTTCCTTCCTCCTCAGTTCCACTTACATGTTCGTTGATCATGGACAACTTTTTGATGGAAAGATGGACATGTTGTGTCTACCTATACTGAACTTTTTGGCAATGATTATTATTTATTTGTTCGCTTGAAACAATTCCTGAAGATACCTTGCAACAAAATTTATGAAGATGGTTTGGAGATGGGAATCCAAGCTAAGCTCAACACACTACATCCTACAATCATCTATGAAGCTATTTCTTATGCACATGATGCTGAGAAGGAGTTTCATTCCATTACCAAGTCCATTCGCTTAACTCTTGGGTTCTTGGGATGGTCAGGGCTCTATATTGCAGAGGCCCTATGTGTATTTTCCCAGATAAAACATTCACTGTGCATTGTTATTCATCATTTTACTCTGACTATTCCCCAACATACTTGTAAATAGTAATTTCATCACCAAACCTTCCAACGTTAAGCGAAATACTTCACTACGACATAGGATGTCATTCAATTATGTAGGATAACACAAACTTCTTCACAGACAGTTGACGTGCAATCACATTTAACTTATATATTCACCAGCAGAGTATTACATAGATAAGATCACCGGAATAACTTATGTACCGCCCAGACCCACAGTCCGACGTTATGCTTTCCTACACCTCTGCTTCTGCACACCTTTTTTCATTATCAAAGATTTATAAATGTTACGCTACATCCTTTCGATGTGCGTCCTTTCCAATTACATTTTCCAATAATTAAAATTATATTCCGACGGCCTAACACTAGCATGCACGGTGGACTCGAACCCAAAATTGGTTTAAGTACAAAAAAGAAATAAGAGTCATCGATGATGCCTTGAATATACATAGCACATGCTAATTTAAAAGTAAGTGAAATCTTTTGTTTCAAGGACTCTAACATCTCCTAGGGAACGTGTGGTTCTACCAAATGAGCATCTGTGCACACCAAACTGGAAGCAATGACTTGAGAAAGCAAAACTTCACTTTGATTTTGCAAAAAATCCTCTTGTAAATAGAAGTCGTTGGCGACGGTTGTATCTCTGTGTAGCTTTGCATCAGCAATCTCTGCATCTATTTGTGAAGATCCTGCTAAATACCAAGTTGCTTTTCTCGGTGATCCAACTCTTGCTGCTTAAACTGCATTGTTTGGAAAAAATCTTGACGCTCCTTCTGAATTGCGTCAATTTCTTTCTTTAGCTTAATTGTACGATCAATCTCTTCATCTAACACGTGACCTTTTTGGAACAATTCTTCGGTAACCTTCCTCAGTTCTGCTTCACCATGTAGTACCTTGTCAGAGAGTATTGTAGAGGCTTGTTCAATTTCGGCAAGGGGGGTGCGAGTATTAACCAACTCACAACCAAGAGCAGTCATTGCATCCTCCTTATCAATCAATGCCTGCTTTAGGAGAGCGATATCCACATCTTTAGCTACAATAATCTCATCCTTCGCGGTAACTTGTTCCTATAATAAGCATTCATAGGCTCTGCCTACCAAAACCTCTTCTTGTAGGGGAGCGATATCGGTATCTAACATATCAACTTTCGATTGATATTCAGAGCATAGGGACTGTTGGGCATCATGCAATTGAGCGGGGAGTTGCTTGGATAAGTGAAGAAGGAAGTCACTGATCTGGGCTAATTGTGCAAATGCATCTGGTACTAAAAAAGTTGATAACAGTTGAGAAGATTTTACAGAAACCGTAGTAGAAGAGGAAGGGGAGAATAATTGGGTGAAGAGGCAAGAGGGCGAGAGTGAGAGACTGCCACCGAGTGATTAGGGGACGAAGGGTGTACCGGGGAACTTGGGGATAAAGGAGCCCGAGAAGGGGAAGGAGCAGGGGTTATCAGATGTTCTGTATTGTTACCAACAATCATGGATTTCGATGGAGATGGAGGCGCATTGGAATCAACTTTGTCCGGTTGGGCTTCCTAATGAATGAGGGATTCAACGATCACCTCCTACATGGTTTGATGGGTTGTGTCAGCAACCGTGTCCTTTGGCACTATGTCTGGGATGACCTCCTGTTGCTTGTCTGCCGTCTTGGTGTGTTGAATATCTTCCATAATCGTACCTTCAACAGTTTTGTCCTTAGGCGAGGGTGGGGCTGAAGACGCATGTAGTGATGAAGTTGTGTCCTGAAGAAGTACCTGACTAGAAGAAGCATGAACTTGGCTCTGAGAAGGGCTGACCTTCCTGCATTTCTCCTCGAAGAATTGAAAAAGATCTTCATTATCATCGTCATCACCCATCACCTGCTCAGACTCCTCGCGCCATAGGAGATGACCCGTCGGAGGGTGCGAAACAGGATTCATGGTGGGAAGGAGGAATGAAAGAAGGTGAGGAAGTTGGGTATGGGGATATTCACCTTTGGCTAATTGACACATAATGGTTTGACATGTGTGATGGATGCGTCGAAAAAAGAAAAAGGCCCAATTGACAGGTTCACGGGCGGCAACATCAATCAACGAATAGAAAGGGCAAGATATATTGTAAGTACGTTTCTGAAGGTTGAGTGCGGTCACCAAAAATTGCAATGCGGAACATTCAAGCTCGGGGCGGCACAAGATGGCGAACTTATTGGAGGAATGTCGGGGAAATAACTGCTTCAGTGTTGCTAAAGGGAGAAGAGGAACTTCAATACATCCATCTTGTGGGAGATGGAACATCTCGGCCACAGTGTTGAGGGTAACCACTATGCACAGGTTTAGGCAAGTAATAGGCCAACAAGTTTCCATCAGGGGGATATCGGCAATGGCCGCAATAACTTGGGAAATAGGGACGACATTCGACCGAATGCCAGGGCAACTCGGTGAATGCTAGCAAATCGCAAGGACGAAGGAATGCAACCAGGTTGGGGGAAAGGCCAGCATGGAAGGTGGTGATGTTTGCAAGGGCTTCCATGGCACAGGGAGTAAGTAGAATGCACGAGCTATAGAATGCACAATACACAGAGCGCAAAAACACAATAAAGAAAAAGAGTACAAAAACAACGGTTAAGTAGAAAACACAGGGTGACATCGTGGGTGCAGAACATAATCATCACAAGTGGAGGGAAACGTGCGTGGATCATTACTACGAAAGCGCATTAAGAGATGCCTAATCATGGAGGATGGTGGTGAAACACGGGTAATTAATAAAAAACAGGAGAATTACGGTGATATGGTCAACCGAAAAGCGCGTAACATAGACAGCGAGTCAAAGATACCAAAACAAACGGGGTCCTAATGAATGTAAATAAAACATACACAAAGTTAGGGTGAAGTGGACGATATGCACTACGGACGGAGTTTAGATCCATTGATGGGTTTAGGGAGTAGAGTGCCAGTCAATGTAGATAACCGAAAAGTAACCGAACCAATCTGTTCTGCAATATGGTAGGGACCAAACCAACGAAGCTTGAACTTTCTTGCCGAACGATTAGACTTGGCATTGTAAAAAAGAACCAATTGCCTGACTGTAAAGACAGGGCTCCTGAGGAACCGATCATGGGTTTTAGCTTGCCGCAATTGAACTTCCTGAAGAACCAAAAAGCTTTCCAGGCGCTGTTCATCCAAAGATCGTAAAACATCCAATCGAAAAGGGAAAGATTCTTTGGGTAATAACTTGTGTTCCAATGCCACTCGTAAATTGGGTACAACCAATTCCATAGGTGCAATTGCCTCAAGACCATATGCTAGTTTAAAAGGGGTACTTCTGGTAGCAACCTTATAAGTAGTAATGTATTAGAAAAATGAGTGCCTTGATCAGAAACAATCTCCAAAGGGAGCCCATAATGCAAAAAAACATCACGAAGTAAACATTTAGCGACCACCGGAGCAGTTGCTGACCGTACTGCTCCAGCTTCGGCCCAACGAGTAGCATAATCAGTATAGGTAAGGATGTAACGATGATTTGTAACAATTGAAGGAGGCATAATAGGACCAATAAAATCCAATCCCCACTTTTGAAAAGGCTCAAGGGGAAGAACAGGCTGAAGTGGAAAATGATGTCGGTGTAAGGGTTGTCCAGTACATTGGTAGGCATCACACTATTGACCATAAGAAGCAATATCACAATGCATAGTGGGCCACCATAATCCACTATGCAGAATTTTCCAGTACGTAAGGTCTATCGAAAAATGGCCACCGGAAGGAGTGGAATGAGCCATTGCGATTACCAAAGAAACTTCATGTGGTGGAAACATCGTAAGAGTGCACCAGATGGATCCATATAATACAATTTTCCCACAATGATGCAAAATCGGCAATTGTACATAGCCAATTTACAGCAAGCTGACGTCAAAGTAGTATTTCGAGGACATCTGCTAGTTAGAAAAATCATAAGGGTGTCATAATACAAAGGTGACACAGGTAACGCCTGCGAATCATCCTAAACTGAGTCAGTCACATAGATGGCCAGAGTGCTATCATCAATGCCACCGAGAGGCTCACCAGAATCTAGTTGAGAAAGAAAATCTACAAGGGCATGTGTTGATCTCGGGCGATGCACAACCTCATAATCAAATTCTTGAAGCAGCAACACCCACCGAGCTAATCTGCCACCTACATGTTGTTGGCATACCAGATAAAGCAAGACCACATGATCCACATGGAAGGTGAATTTGCATCCGAGCAGATAGTGCCGGAATTTTTTCACCGAATAGACGAGACCAAGGCATTCCCATTTAGTAACAGAATAATTTTTTTCAGCAACTGCCAAATAGCGACTAGCATAATAAATAGGATGAAACCACTTGTCATGTTGCTGCAGTAACACACTGTCGATGGCAATATCAGAAGCATCCACGAAGACATGAAAGGAAGTTGCCAATTAGGAGTTTGTAAAATAGGAGCCTGTGTAAGAAGAGTTTTTCGTCGATCAAAAGCCAGTTGACATTCTTGCATCCACACAAACTATCGAGGGTTACTGGTAATTAAATGATTAAGCGGTATAGCCACATGAGCGAGCCACCGGAGATGTTGACCATGCCACCGTATTTGACCAAGGAATCGCATAACTTCCTTTGGAGTCGAAGGAGGGGGTGCATTCAACACTACACAAACTTTATCAGGGTCCACTTGAATCCCCTATTGTGAGATAACATGACCGAGTAGCTTGCCACAGGCAACTAAAAAGACGGATTTATTGGGATTTAAACAAAGATGGAACTCCCGACACTTGGAGAAGTAGCATCATAGGTGGTAAAGGTGAGCCGATGTATCACCAGATAACGAAAAATCATCCAAATACACTTGCATAAACATAGTTAAGTAGGGAGAAAAGATTTCCTGCATGCATCACTAAAAGGTGCTTGGAGCATTGCGAAGATCGAACCACATCACCGTGCAAGCATATACTCCCCAATTCATGATAAACGTAGTCTTATGACTATCCATTTCAGCCATGCGTACTTGATTGTAGCCACTATAACCATCCAAAAAGGAGTACATTTCTCATCCTGCAACATCATCTAGCATAGTGTCCAAGAAAGGTAGTGGAAAGGGATCAGGTACCATCGCTGCATTTAGTTTCCAGTAATCCACACAGATGTGTAATTGTTTACTTTTCTTTGGGACGATGATAATAGGAGAGATCCATTCGGCGTGCTCAATGGGAACAATGAAACCTACTTTCAACAGCCGATCTAGTTTAGCTTTCACTTGTCCAACATAATTGGGATTCATACGATAACTCTGTTGTTTAATTGGTCGAGCATCTGGTTTCAGCATCACACGGTGTTGGTAGATTTGAGGATCCAATCCCTTCATATCGCAATAGTCCCAAGTGAATACATCAGCAAATCCTTCAGCAACTGTAGTAAGTCATCTTGAAAAGTCTTAGGTAATCCGGCCTTAATCTTGACCGGGCGCGGGTTAACCTCGTCACCCAAATTACAAGTTATTAGTTGATCTTTCGATACATAAAACTATCAGGGCATGGACATATCTTCCGGTGGGTGGAGTAACTGTTGAAGATCAGTAGCATCTAAAACCTAATCCGCAATTGGTTCCACTTCTTTGGTGGGAGGGACTACCATACAAGCGGTCGGAGTCCAAGTATCCATTATGGCTTGCAAATCAACTGTACCCAATGCTAAAAAATCCTGGTTAGCATTTAGAAAAGCTTCTTCTTCAGCATCCAAAAGGCCATCCGACATATGCATGGGTTCTGCCACGTAAGGTCGTGCATGTAAATCGCAGGGCCTCATATCATCCAAGGGTACAACATATTTCCGATGATTGCTTTAAAAAATAAGTTTGTGTGTAGACCAATCCTATAACACTTTTGCTTGTTTCAGCCAGGGCCTCCCAAATAACAAGTTGTAATCCAGGCTTGATTCAAGTAATTCCAAGACAACAAATGTCATTTTGAACATTGATCCCTGTAAGGTAATGGGTATGTCACCCACTGGATGTACCTTGGATTGATCAGCCTTTCTTACAAAGAACTAGACAGGTTCAATTTGAGTCCATCCTAAATTCTTACAGAGTGCGGCTATAGCAACCTTCGTCAATTAATATTTGTGTAATTTTATGGTTTTTATACCATACCGTAAATAAACGAACAACATGATCCACCGTAGAATCAGTTTCCGGGTTGATGGTTTCTGTAGCGGGTGTGCACAAAGATCCTAGACTAATGTGTTGTTGAAATTGTTGTCGAACACCAGGCACCAATGATAAAAGTTGCCCCAATGGGATCATAATAGATGCTTTTGATAAGATATTCCACATAGAATCACAATTCGGCATACCCGATATCACGTCTAGTGTGTCTTCTGGCTGTAATTGGACCGGATTCCTCTGTTTCAGTGGTGTATTATGTACTATTTGTTGCACCACTAGTACCGGATCGGGGAAGACAGTTGGTTCTCGACTTGCCCATGTGCTAGCTTTAGTAAACATTTGCTGTTGTTCTCGAGTTCCTTGTTCAAAAATCTCAGTAACCGGGTGCAAAATCTTACTAGACTGCGTTTGAACTACTGCCGCTTGTGTATCTACCGTTGAGATGTATACCATATTTGCCATTGGATATTATCGTTCTTTTCTTTGCTTATCATATTCAGATGCTTCTTTACAATATCTGCAGATATGTTCAATTTCTCCACAAAAGTGGCATCTTGGTGGTGGGAGCGATGCACTTTCACTGGATTGTCCCGAATTCCAACGAGGTTGCCCAAAATTATTTGGTCGTGGTCCTTTGTAATTTGTGTAAGTTTGATAAGATGTATTTCTCAAATGTGGTGGTATGTAATGGGTGGACGGTTGTCACTACTCCTATATTATGGCATTTACGATTGGTCTGGGCTGTACTTTTGCATTATACAAGCAAGTTTTAGTAGAATGACTTGTCGTATTACAAATAACATATTACATTTGATTTAATGCACAAGCTGAAGTAATATGCCCCGGGTTCTTAAATCTAGTGCAATAGACTTGTTTCAATGAATCATCGTTCGTACTCTTAGAGGCTTTCAACCAATCCAGATCTTCGGTAAAACCACCAACCTTATGGTCTAACTCTAATGCCATAAATATGACTGCATCCAAGGTCATACTACCCACACATCGAATAATCATAACTTGTTTGAGTCAGTGGTTTAATCCATTAATAAGCCATTGGGTAATCACATCATCCGATAGATTAGCATGCGCTGGAGGCAACTGCCGTAGATGAGTGAGGAATAACATTGCATACTCTTGCGCACTCTGATGTGGTTTTTGTCTATTGTTTTGTAAATAATCAAAGATTTCAACCGCATTTTCTTTAATCGAAAACGTTGTAAAAAGGCATTCTTAACATCATCGTATTGACTGAAATGATTAATATCATATTTGGTTAACCAACGAGTAGCTTCGTTAACAAGGGTGGATTGAAACACTATGGCTTTATATGCCGGATCCGCTGGATAGTTGAGTACAACATAATTAATTTTGAAAGTACAAACATGAGCATAAGGATCATCACGTGGAAATCCACCAAATTTAGTATATGTGACTCCGACAGGTATCGGTCTGGGGGTATGACATGCTTCCGCTGTTGTTGTTGTTGCTGATGTTGTTGCTGCATACTGCTCATGTCGTCTAAATCAAGAGGAAGTATCACTTTGGAATTACTTGAACAAGTTGATTCTGGTTGCTACTGTATCGTATAGTCACTTTGCAAAATCTTTGGTCATATGGTATCACTCAATCACTCACACATGTGTGAATTCAATTGCCATTCATCATATTTCATGTCTGAGATGAACTTTCCACCAGAACTTTCACCCACAAATGTACTAGTACCACTGGAATCAGAACAAAAAATTAGGTTATCATCGTAATTCACCAAGCTATCACCGAAATCAGTGCCTACTCCATTGAACGCACTTTCAACATATGGAACCAGTTGAATTTCTGGTATACTCTGTAATCCTTGAACAAGAAAATACTGTGGTGCCCACTCCACTAGTTTGAGTATCACACTTTCCTTCTAATGATTGTCCTTCACAACTGCCACCGGAGGGTGTTCCCAACATGCTAGTAGCTTTCCATAGATGTTGATCACTTCAGTACTTCAGATAAGATTCACCGAAACACATTATAGGCATATATCATAGAATTCTTTCTTTCTTCCAATCTTGATCTTCCCTCAGACTGGCTATTCCACGCCCCATGGCCGACACCAATGTTAATGGCTTACTGGAATAAATCAACTCTTGGGTTCTTGGGATGGTCAGGGTTCTATATTACAGAGGCCCTATGTGTATTTTCCCAGATAGAACATTTATTACGCATTGTTATTCATCATTTTACTCTGAATATTCCCCAACAGACTTGTAAATAGTAATTTCATCACCAGACCTTCCAACATTAAGCGAAATACTTCATCGCGACATAGTATGTCATTCAATTATGCAGGATAACACAGACTTCTTCACATATAGTTGACGCACAATCACAATTAACTTATATCTTCACCAGTAGATTATTACACAGACAAGATCACTGAAATAACTTAATACTCAAAACAGGAAATGATCATTACACCAGTATGAGCAAAACTTGCACTAAAACCAATCCACAAGTGCACTGCCTAGACCCACAGTCTGGTATGCTCTCCTTCACCTCTGCTTCCGCACACCTTTTTTCATTATCAAAGAGTTACAAATGTTACACTACATCCTTTCGATGTGTGTCCTTTCCAATTACATTTTCCAATAATTACAATTATATTCTGGTGGCCTAACACAACAAACGTGTCAATGACCACAATCAATCAAGCGCAATTTTCACTTCAAGTGTCCTTTTTCTACTTTTTCTTCTTCTAATTTTCAATGCTCACCTACTTTTTAGTGCCAACCTACTTTTCAATGCCCTCCTCGATCCGATTTCATAGCGATTCACAAGCCAAACCCCTTACACCCTACCAAACCTCCAACTCTTCAAACTACGACAATGGATGCTCAACAAAAGAGGCCGCGTATCACTTGTTGGCATTGTGGTAAGTTTGTTCATACTAAAGCTAAATGTAGGTTTTGAACTAACAACATGAAGCCTATCGGAGCTCAAATACACAACATGGAGGCCATTCATGAAGACACTCAACTTGATTGGACTGAAGAAGCCTTGAAAAACGATCTAAGTACTTTGGGTAACAAAATTTCAATTCATTCTTTACTTTGCATGCAAGGTACTATTAATGGTAAAATTATTAATATTTTACGTGATGATGGTAGTTCGCATGATTTTATTTATTATACACTAGTGCAAGATCTTCAATTACATCCACTTCCTTCTGTACATACAGTTAAGGCTACATTTCAAGGAAATAGATATAATGTTACAAGTAAAGTGCATAACGTTCAGATTTGTATAGGTTCATACATAGATGAATGCACATTCTTAATTACTCCTTTGCAGTCCTATGATGTTATACTTGGTATGCCTTTTCATCATCATTATAATCCATGCATTGATTATCATGCACACACAATAAGTTTTAAGTTTAACAATCAAGATATTTCTTTGTCTGCAATGCATGAATTCCAACTATTTCCATTAATAAGTCATACTCATGTAAAACATGCATTTAGGAAAGGCTACAATTCATGTATTGTTTTTGTCAATAACATAATTGATTATACACATATTCTTCCTAATGCACATAAACTATTTATGGATTCATAAAGGGATTGTTTTATGGCTCATTTTCCTTCTAAATTACCACCTTCTAGGGGATCTCTTGACCATAGTATTGACTTAATTCATGGTAGTTCTCCTCCACATAAAGCACCTTATAGACATGGACCTTTACATCAACAGGAAATAGCTAATCAAGTGAAGGATCTACTCCACAAAGGACTTATAAGGCCTAGTTGTTCTCCCTTTGGAACACCTTTTCTTTTAGTAGAGAAGAAGAAGACTTATAGGATGTGCATTGACTATAAAGGACTTAATAAGATCACAATTAAAAACAGATATCCTATTCCTAGGATAGATGATTTGCTAGATAAACTTCATGGAGCACATGTCTTTAGCAAAATTGATCTTAAATCAGGTTATCATTAGATACAAATGACACAAAATGACATTTATAAGACTGCTTTTAGAACTCAGACTAGTCACTTTGAATTCATGGTAATGCCTTTTGGACTCACCAATGCACCTCCTACATTTGCATGTATGATGAATAACATTTTTCTTGAGTACCAAGCTTTTGTTCTTATTTTCTTTGATGACATACTTGTCCATAGTAAGAATGAGAATGACCATGAAAAACATTTAGCAACTCTTTTTATTTTGTTATGCAAAAAAACAAACTTTATGCCAACACTGATAAGAGTTATTTCTTCCAAAAAGAAATAGTGTATTTAGGCCATATTGTTTCTAGTCAAGGGATTCATGTAGATCCAAAGAAAATTAAAGTAATTGACGAATGGCATGTACCTCAAACTGTGAATGATGTATGCTCTTTTCTAGGGTTAGCTAGTTTTTATAGAAAGTTTGCAAAAGGTTTTTCTTATTTAGCACTCACGCTCACATTATTATTAAAGAAAAAGTTAAAATTTGCATGGGGACTAGCACAACAACAATCTTTTGAAAAACTCAAACATGCACTTTCTCATGCACATGTTTTGCAATTACCAGATTTTACATAGCCTTTCCATGTAGTTACAGATGCTAGTGGTTTAGGTATAGGTGCTATATTAATGCAAAATGACCATCCTATTGCATTTGAAAGTAGGAAAATTAAACCTTCTGAAAAGAATTGTACCACATATGATAAGGAACTTTTAGCTGTTGTGCATGCTTTGAAAATTTGGAAACATTATCTTATGGGTTTTGAAGTTTTAATCAAAACATACCAACAGGCTACTATGCATTTATTAAACCATTGATTTCAGATAGACACATTAAATGGGCTTCATTCATATAAAATTTCCAGCCTATGATTCAATATCAACCTAGCAAAGCTAATGTTGTAGTTGATGCCCTTAGTCGCTTCCCATTCCCACAAACAAATATTGTGTCATTCAATCAATAATATTTCTACTATTCATATTCATTCATTTCATGACATGATTCCTACTTATGCATGTGATTTGTATTTTTCACAAACATGGAATGCTTTCAATAATTCTACAACATTTAGTGAGGATCACTACACTTTTCATAATGGATTACTGTATTTCCAATACAAGTTATGCATCACACAAGGTTTTAAATAATTTGTTACAAAAGAGATACATGAACCGCCATATATGGGTCATAGGGGCATATAATGTACTATTTCTACAAGTAAATAATTTTTCTTTTGGCAGAATATGGAAAAGGATATTGCATAGTATGCTTTCCATTGCATTGTGTGTCAATGGGTGAAAAGATATCATCATAAACCATTTCGATTATTAATGCCATTTCCCATACCTAATGGACCATGAGAACAAATTTCTATGGATTTTATTATTGTTCTTCGTACAACTTCATCTCATAATGATGTGATCTGGACAATTGAGCACATTAAGAAGAGTCAAGAATGTTACATGCATAATGTTAATAAGAAACGAGTAGCTAAACAGTTTAATGAAAATGACTTGGTATGGTTACGAATAATTAAAAGATGATTGAAAAACATTTCACAAAATCCTAAAGTTAAACTTACACCATGTTATTATGGACCTTTCCATATTATTCAAAAAATAATGAGAATGCTTTTAGACTAGACATACCTTCTCATTGGAATATATTCTTTTCATATTAGTTTATTGAAATCTTTGAAAGGAACTTTACCACTCACTCCTATTTTAGATGATCCTCCGTTACTTGAAGAGGATGCTGAAATTTAAGTTCCAGAGAAAATACTTGATTATGATGTTACTACTACACACATAGGTAACCAATATCATAGATACTTAGTTAAATATAAAGATAACTCACTTGAAGAATCTCAATGGATTCATAAAGCATCACTAACTCCACACTATGATCATTTGATTTCTGCAGATCATTCACAATCACATTAAATTCTAGTTTTCCAATTCCATGCATGTGTTTTTACATGGGACATGCTTATGATTGTTCAATGATGGGACATGTGACTGGACATCCATTTCTATTTTATTTTTATCAATTGAGGCAACTGGGAGGCATGTTATATTTTATGGAATAATGGAATGTTATATGGATTTTAATGTCTTGGGGGTTTTAATGTGATTTGTGTTTTGATTTAGTAGGTGAAGACTCATGAGAGTGTGAACATGTGTGGACTTATTCAGATATTTAGAAGATAGTAGTTTAGTTATTTTTTGTGTAAATAATAGATCTCTTTAGAAAGCTATGCTTTTGTAAAAATAGTAGATCGCTTGAAAAAGCAATGATTTTGTAAACAAAGTGGATTTTCATAAATGCACACTTTTCGAAGCACCACCCTCATGTATCTCCTATTCAGGATGTAATGAAAAATACCTATAAATATACATGCTCTGATAGACTCATCCATTAGAGTATGTGGGGGGAGATTGTACCTAATCTAGTGTCAATTCTCTTGTATCTTTCTATTCAATTTATGCTTTTGAGAGATCTCATTTTTGTACTATCCTCTGCGTACATGCATCTGCGGGATCTGAGCAACACCCTTCTAGTTCTTGTTGTCCTCGACAAAACATTTGGAAACATCATCTTGTCTGGTCTTTAAGTCTACAATCTCGAGTCTTTGATCTTTAGTCCAGAGCTTGGAGTGTTTGAAAATGTCATTGAATAACATCTATGAACCATGTATGTCTTCGATGTGTGGCCTTGGTTTAATTCTATTTAGCAAGTGATTATATACATCTTTGCATTTCTTTGTTACTTACAAAATTTGTTTTATGAAGACTAGAAAAATAATATAGCAATGAAACTCTTTTTCTTTTATTTTCTCTCGTTTCTTTTTCTTTCTTCCGATAAGAAATGGAAAATACAAGTTCTACACTAGCAAAATAAAGGTAAAATGTGTTGCTACAAAAATAAAAGAAATGACAAAGTATGCATTCTAGCCAATGAAAAATATGCTATCATATTCTTATTTTCAAACTATGTGTTATTCCCCCCCTCCTAGTGTACATCATGTATGTGATAACCTTTACAAAATATGTGAGTGGAGTGTGCTAGTAGTTTACTTGATTCCTTTTCCTTAGCCTGTTGAGGATCCCTAATTTATGTTTGTTATCCTTGATCATGAGAGTTTCCGCAATGTTCGGAATGATCTTTTCCCGTGCTATAGTAAGTATATCCCGTGTTTTGTATTTTTCTTGTAAGAATTGCTTACACTCCTCCATCTCTAATGCATATCGTGGTAGCCTCTAGCTGTTTCAAAAAGGTCATGGTGAAAAAATGTGAGAAGTGTGCTTAGAGAACCCAATGAAAATGCATGCTCAAAGATTTTCATGTAGTGGGATGGGAGAAATATAAGCCGTGAATAATATGCCCATAAGCAATCCAAACTAGCTGATTGCCAAGGGTAGATCGAATAACAAACAATATCGACTAGTTTGAAATCTTATGGCCTTGATTTCTACCACCTATAGGTTCTCAAACGTTGTGGGACATACGTCTATCATGTTGAGTATCTTGATTGTCATTATGTGTGCAAGGTTTCATACATGCTCCATTTTATATGCATATCTTATCACTTTAAGCATATAATCACGTGACAAACGTGATAACCTATTCTTTGGTGGGGCTTGGAGATAAGCATAGTTGATCAAATTCTTACCAATAAATCTATTTCAATACACTCAAAGGAACTCATATGGAGTTTTGCCTCGTGGTATATGGCAATAGCCTAGATGTTTTTGTAAGAAAGGTGTGATTAATCAAAATGTTGTCGATAGTTTTTGTTATTCGCTAAAAAATCATTCTTCCAATACGCACCATATACTTCATAAATGGCTAAGATCTTGTAAATCATAGAGCAAGTTGTGGTGAGGTGTCTTGTGTTACACTAAGAATTGTACCATTTTGGATTCACCAACATTTTATGTTATGGCAGATATAGCATCTAGATATGTCAAATGTGGTTTACTTTCCAATACCAAGAAGTGATTTATTGGATTCTAGTGCATAATATTGTTTCATGGCATGCACTTATGGGGAAAGAAGCATTCTTTTTTTGTCTCAAAAAGGGAGGGAAAAAAACCTACTTTTTATAGTGTCACATTCAACAAAAAAGGGTACAACTCTAGTAGTGTAGAGAAAGGGATTCATGGAGGAAGAAGGGTTCTCCTCGATACTATGAGGGAGTAAAAAATTAGAGATAGAGCTGAGAATGTATGACCTTGCCAAAGCATCCTTTGAATACCATGCATTCAACCTTTCCTGCTCCTCTTGAGTTGGTTGGGTCTTGCTTTTGAGTAATGACATCATCACATCTCCCGAGATGTATCCATACAAATTACTTCCTTATAGATAAGCCTCGATTCTTAGAGATCATGCCAAGTAGTTGCTTTGATCCAACTTGTCATTGGATTATGTGAATCCATCACCCATAATGTCTAACCTTTAGCTTCGCTCTGATACCATTGTGAAGAGGTGATGGGTATAATGCAAAGATGAGATTGTCTTGGAAAAACCTATCAAGACTAGCCTTGTTAACTTTAGAGGCACTTAGTATACTCCCTAAGCTTCCAATATATGCATTTAAACAACCAAAAGTACTTTGGATCATCATTCTCAAACTTCTATGTCAAAACAGATAAGTTTTGAGTTCAAAACACCTTGAGAAACTTTTTATTTATGGAAGAAAGCTCTTAGTATTTTCCTTATTGCTCACAACTTCGTAGAAATTGTCCAAAGAGCTTTTGCACACTTTCAAATGAAGTTTTAAGCAAGTTATAAAAAGATATTTCATGAATTTAGGATGATCATACAAAGAGCAATGTGTATAAGAATTTCGGGGGGTAAACCCGACTTTTTAAGAAGAAGGTGGTACACATACCCTCTCACATATAATCACCCATATCTCAAAATCTATGCTCATGCATATCTTGATTGAGCAAGAAACAACCTACTATGGCCACTTCTAGTTGTGAGGATGAGTATAGTGTAGCTTTCAAAGCGATTGTTGAGTGTGTGGCTCAGATGCCTTTTCGCTGATTTGGGTGTAGGTCAATCTTCTTCCACCACCATCTTCACTGGTAGCCAGAGTGCATTGGCAATTACAAGGAACCCTGTGTTCCATGCTCGCACTAAGCACATTGAGGTGCACTATCATTATGTCAAGGAGAGGTTCTCTAGTGAAGAGATCAGTTTGGCATGTGTGCCCACATGAGAATGTTGCAGACCTTTTCACAAAGCCTCTACATAGGGAGAAGTTTGAAGCTTTCCGCAAAGCTTTGGGATTACTTCCATTTGTGGATTGATTCCACATAGGTTGGCACTTCCTTGTACATGAGTATCAACTCCTTGTTCACTGCATCATTCACAAGGGCGATTTGTTGATATATTTCAATAGTATCATGTGTGAACACACTAGGACAGTCGGGGTACTTTTTTCCCTCTTTAGGAGGTTTTTTTCCCCTTGGCTTGTATATATGCCTATAAACCTAATGGGTCACTTATCTTTTGTACATTCCCTTAGTAATACATTCAGTATTGTGTGTTGTGCTTCAAGGTTCTTCTCCTTCCTTGTGCTATTTGCATGCTTCCATAGACCTTAAATTCCAACAAAAAGTGTATAAGTACACTATGTATTGAGTCACAAGAAAGAGAGATCTTAGAGCTGATAATCACACTCTTATTGAGTATACTTTTTACTATGTTGAAGTTAGAGAAATCCTCCACACTTCCCTTTTATCATATGTCCATTAGCAATATATTTTTATACTTCATTTCCTTTGATTTGTGAATATAATTCTACTATTACAACACTTTGAGCAACTCTGTCAATTTCTCAGGGTCATTTCTCTATGTGTGATTACTTATTGTCCAATCCATCAATTGGATTAGCTAGAACTATAGTAAGTATGTCTACAAAGTTTCATAATCATTGGATAAGCAAAAACCACTAGTGGACACATGAGCGTCATAGAAACTAGCTCTATCAGAGTCAAAAAAGTATGTCTACAAAGTTTCATAATCATTGGATAAGCAAAAACCACTAGTGGACACATGAGCGTCATAGAAACTAGCTCTGTCAGAGTCAGAAAAAGCATGTAAATCTAGTGGTAGTGATCTCCTCTTGGGACAAAACAATCCAAGTAGTCGGGTACTGCTCAACTAGCAAAAGATGTGCTTAACCGCCTACCAATGCTTGACACCGGAGCAATGCATGAACCTGATCATATGAGAGACAACAAACTGAATATGAGGCTGCATAATGCATAAGTAAATCAAGCATCCAACAACCTGCTGATAGAGAACAACATCAAATGCATCTCTTACATCATGAAGACTCAAATGTAAACTTGTTGGCAATAGGTTTGCAATATTTAAGTCCAAAATACTACAATAATGTGTCAATGTATTTTGTTTCACATAGAGATATTCCTCCATCACTTTGCACAAATTGAATGCCCAAACAATGATGCAAATGCCCCAAATCTGACATCTCAAAAGAAGCATGCAAATCAGCCTTAAAAATTAGAAATATGATTCTCATTAGGACTAGTGAGCAGAATGTCATTAACATAGACAACATTGATAAGAAACACATCATTTTCATGCTTAACATATAAAGTGCTCTTAGTTTGACTGTTCTCCAAATCATGTGCAATCAAGTAGGCATGTATCTTTTCACACTAAGCATGTGGTGCTTGCTTCAAACCATATAATTCCTTTTTCAAACTACACACTTTTATTTTCATTCCCTTTTTGCACAAAACCACAGGGCTAAAAAATATGTACTTCTTCATGTAAGTCACCATTCAAAAATGCAGCTTTAATGTCCAACTGATGTACGTTCCAACCATGATGGGTTGGAAGTGCACAAAGGCTACAAACATTATTCATTCCACATGTAGGTGCAAGGTCTCTTCAAAATCAACACCTCTCTCCTGAGCATAACCTTTTGCAACAAGCCCAACCTTATACATGTCAATTGTTCCATCATGTTTGCGTTTGTGTATACCCATTTAGTGCCAATGGTCTTTTTGTCAGGAGGCAAATCACATAAAGACCAAGTACCATTCTTCATAATAGCATGACATGCATAACAACCATCCAATTTTTGGAATTTTGTGCTTCATTGAAAGAAAGAAGCTCATTCTCAACACAAAGACTAGAGGCAGTCATAGCATGGCAATCTGATGCAAAAGAATCACTTTGGGAGCCTGAATGAGAATGGTATCATAGAGTTGCATCTAATTTGCCATCTTGCAAAATTTGTACCATCCATTTAGGCATAGTTTTTTCCACCTCTATATCAACCCTCTCATCAACAAGTGCATCATGTAAATATGCATCACAAATGGAATGATCTACATCATCATTTGGAACCTGTAAAGGCTAAGAAATTGCCTCATTTGGACCAACACTTGATTGTACACCTATAAAAAAAGGCAACAAAGTGTCATACATGTCTTTGGAGCTAAGTTATGTCTCCTTAGTACATGAAAGTAATGGTTGAATTGCGTCTTCCACAAAAATAACATCAAGGCTAACCAAAATGCATTTAGTCTGTGGACGATATAGATGATAGTTTTTGACACTGATGTTTTATCCCACATTCAATTAGAAATGCATTAAAATCAAAAGACATGTATCCCCCCCCCTCGAGAAAAGTTTAGGTATAAAATTACTCTATGGTAGGGTTAAATCATCTATTCATCTTGCCAATGTGTTGTGTGAGATATTTCCTTTCCTATTCCTTCATGAGTATGAATGGAGCTAGTGTACGATATAGGAGATGTACTGCCTTTTTTGTTGCTTATATTTTTGCTAAGCTACTTGTGAGAGTATCATTTTCAAATTCAATGAAGCTTTCATTATACCTTCAATGCACTGCTCCTTGATACATGTTTTTAGGTTTTCAAATGGTTGTTCTCTGAATTCCAACTCCACAGGGAACAAGGGCTCTTCATTTTGTAAGGTTGTTTCAAGGTCTGACAATGCTAGTGAAGCCTAATAAAATTGTGGATATTTCCTTGGAGGTGACCTAAAAGCCTTTTTTCATAGCGATAGGTGAAGGTAGTGCATTTTGTGGATCATCGATTTGATTATGTAGCTCCTCTACCTAATCCTTATAGAATGCAATTGTGTCCCTATTGTCACCTATAGTTTCTTGAACCTATGATATCTTTTGAGCTCCTCCAAGGGCTTCTTGATATAAAAGTGGATCATGGGTGGCCCATGCTTCATGTAATAATCTCTTTTCTTTACCTTGAAACTCTTCATGTTGTAATTGTAATTGTTCCTCATATTACGTTTCAATAGTGGAGACTTCTAATGTTGTGTCATGGCTCATCTTTAGTCATGTATCCACAAATGCTAGTGTTGGAGCATTGAGGAATTATTCTAGCACTGTTAATCGTGTTTATTCTTTGCGACTTCATCTATCTTCATTTAGAGTTGCGTTTTGAGAAAAGATTCTATAACCATCAGATTACTCACCATAATAGTTGCATTTGCAAGTTCCTCTTGATTGGCAACCAATTGTGTCATGGTCTCGTTATGATGCATCCTTCCTCTTGTAAATCTACCTATAGTGTCACTATCTCTTTTGCTTCTTCTCACATTGTTTATACCTTCTCTACTCTCTTTTTGCACCTAGTATATTTTTCTGTATACTCATTTAGTATGGCAAAGCATTTTGCATACATGATGTAGGTCGTTGCAGATGAGGACCCATCTACCTATGAGGAAGCTAAGGAGAAACCAGAACGGAGGGTTGCAATGTAAGATGAAATCAGTGCACTAAAGGAAAATGACACTTGGGAATTAGTACCCAAGAAGGAAGACATGAAGGTAGTCCAAAACAGATGGGCATACAAAGTGAGAGGGAACTCAGATGGAACCTTAGCTAGACACAAGACTAAGTTGGTGGCAAAGGGCTTCACTCAGACTCAAGGTATAGATTATGATGAAACTTTTAGTGATGTTGCTAAGAAGATTACCAGCAGGTCTTTGAAAGTCATATGTACAACTAAAGGATGGCCAATCTACCAAATATCAAAGGTTGGTGGATTACTTGAGCAGGTGTGGGTACTCTCCAAGCCATGCAGATCCATCCGTATACTTAAAGAAGGTTGAGGATAGACTAGTATTCATATACATCTATGTAGATGACCTCATCATTATAGGGAATGATCATGTAGGTGTCAAAGACATAAAGAGGAGGCTTGGAAAATAATTCAAGGTATCTGATTTGGGTGAGCTAAGGTACTTTTTGGGCACTGAAGTTGTGTATGCAAGTGAAGGTATCTACTTATGCCAAAGGAAGTGCCTCCCAGATATTCGCTACAAATATGGCATGATAGATTGCAAACCAAGTGATCAAACCATGGATACAAATATGAATATAAACAAGGATGATGGTAAAAAGCTTGATTATATGACCTTCTATAGGAGCTTGGTAGGCTCATTCATATATGAAACTCTAACAAAACTTGATTTGAGTTGTGCCATAGGAGTCCTCTCACTACCTAATGCAACCAAGAAGGTGCTAAGGTATGTGAAGAGCACAATCAATTGTGGATTGCTTTATAGGTATGGAGAGAGACTACAAATCAAAGTATGGAGTGATGCAGATTGGGTCGAGAGTGTGATGATAGGAGGTCTAAATCTACTTGTGTTCATGCTAGGAACAAAAACCATCTCATGAATTAGTAAGAAGGAGTCTATAGTGGCATTGTCATCAACTGAGGCTAAGTATAAGGCATTAGCACTCACTACATGTGAGGCTATGTGGTTAAAGAAGCTACTAAATGGATATGTAGGTTATCACAATCCCCATCCATGGAGACAACATGTCTAGCATACATCTAGCCAACAATCCCATGTACCATGTAAGGAGAAAACATATAGAGGTACATTAGAGAAATGGAAGGGTGCTGCTACAGCTAAATGAGACTCCAACAGACAACAAAACATGAATCCTTATCCATTCATGACAAATGAAAAGCCAAAATACAAGCCAAATCTATATAAAGAGGCAAGGTTCACACATGTAGGTGATCACATGAAGGTCTATATAGTCATATTCTCATGGAGAAGATGAAACCAAGCCTATTCAAGCATATAGAGTGAAGGGGAAAAACCTGTTGAGAAATCCCAAGGAGTTCCAAGACATTTCCAAGTAGAGAGGAGGTCATACCAAGAGCTAGAAAGGTCATACCCCTTGTAGGAAGTGTTTGAAAAACATTGCCTACTTCTTTTGTCCATTTAATGCATATGATATCTTCTTGGAAATTTTATCTCTTCTTCTTTCTTTGATCCAAATATTTGTGCTAGATTCATGTCTAGTAGTTATTGGGAGCAATTCTACTAAACTTCTATTTTATGCTTCAGGTGAGTGGATATGTAATTTGTCTTTAGGTGGTTAGTTGTCTATCCATTTGAACTCCAAATGGATTGATTTATAGCTTCTTAGAAACTTGGTAGTCTATACTATGTGTGGGCAAAATCTCATAGTCATTAGATATTTGAGTTGAGATTGAATCAGGTTTTAGTAAGTAGGTGTCTGACAGAACAATTTCTAGAAGAGATCTCTCACTTCCTCTATGCATATTGGAGTGAAACTTCTCCATAGAGGCCACATTACCTCTCCTATAACTTGTATAAAAACCACAACCCACCACATCTACCACAAGTTGCACCTTCAACATCTTCGACATACCATCCCCATCAACACCAATTCCCATCCTATCACCACCTTATGACACATTGGCACACACATTTCCTATCACCATGCCTCCATCATCTTTGACTAAAGAGAAGATGTAAGAGATTTGCAGAGGTCCAACCTGCAAATCAGAACTTGCATGGTCATCATAATCATCTTCAAGCACTTTCTTCTTATCCTTGTTTGTGTACCATGGCCTTATCTCATGAAATACCACATCCCTTGACATGGAGCTTCTTGGTCAGAGGATTATGGCACTTGTACCCTTTTTGTTATATGGAATAACCAATACAGACACATCTCTTAGATTTAGGTTCAAGCTTGGTCCTTACCTCTTTTGGTATGTGCACATAGCACACACATCCAAACACCTTCAAGTGTTCTAGCCTTGGTTTCTTCCCATAATAAGCTTCATAAGTGTGAGCTCATGCACCCCACTTGTGGGAACTCTATTCATAAGATTTATTGATGTATTTACAACCTCTACACAATAAGAGAGCGGTAATTTACCTTCATTTATCATGCACCTAGCTATCTCCACAATGAGCACTATTCCTTTTTTGTTACTCCATTTTGTTGAGCCATGTACTTGCATGTGAACTACCTTTTGATGCCATTATCTTGCAAGTAATCTATAAATTCCTTAGAGAAATACTCTCCCCCTCCATCATACCTTAGGATTCTCACTTGATTAATTATTTCCTTCTCAACTTCATTCTTGAACATTTGAAACATGGAGAATACATCCGATTTCTCTTTAATGATATAGATCCATACCCTTAATTCATCAATGCATGTGAAAAAGTACCTTGCCCCACCTAAGAAAGCCTCTTTGCTAGGCCCATAAACATCTTTGTGTATGAGCTCCAAGGTCTTCATTGATATGTGAGTACTCCTCTTGAAAGGTTATCGAGCTTGCTAATCTAATTGGCAAGCATCACCAAAGTTTGGTAAACCTCTCACCAATCCTAGTTTGCTATGTTCTTGAGCTTAGGATTATTCACATGCCCTATTGTTTTATGCCAAAGATCAATCTCTGCAATCTTCCTAGTCTCAAACATGACCTAATAAACTTGGCTATGTGTGGGGGTAACATCAAGAGTGAGTAGCCTGCTTTTTTGGCTACAGTCTTTCATCCATCCTTGACAAGGCAGCCATTGTCATTGAATATGACTTGCAATCCCTTTTCTACCATCTGCCCTACATAAATAAGGTTTTTAGTGATGAAAGGAACATGAAGTACTTGTTGTAATACCTTTGCACACTTATCTTCTCCCAATCTAACATCCCCCACATGCTATATGGGGTGTTCTATGTTAACTATTTCCACACAACCCTTTTTCTTTGGAACCTACATATTGATGAAAGCATTTTCTTGGCATGACGTGTGATTGCTCCATGGCACCCCTATCATATTGATGCATCATGACTAGGAGTTTCTCATTGCCATCATTCTTTGAAGTGGTGCTAGCATAATTTCCTTCATCCTTCTTTTTACCTCCTTTGCCATCCTTGAACCAACAATCTGAAGCAATGTGATTTGGCTTACCACAAATATAACAAATCGTACCTTTATGTGGATTCTTGCCCTTGCCTTTGGCCTTGGATTTGGCCTTGGAGTTGGAAATTCTTCATCACCTTCCTTTGATTGTTTGCCTTTGCCTTTGCCACCTTTATCTTTGTTTCTTCTTCTGCCACTAGATGAGGAATGAGCTCCTCCAATGATAGGAGAGAATCTCTATAAAGGGCAGTGGTTATCAAAGGCTTCCACTTATCTTCCCCTCTAATTCCATTGAGGGCAATCTATACTATGTCTTCTTCATCAACTATACAATCAATGGATGCAAGCTGATCCTTTAGTTCCTTGACTCTTAGGGTGTAGTCAACAATGGATTAACCACCAACTTTCTTAAGTGTATGAAGCTAATTTTTGAGATGCATCTTTCTAATCCTTATGGAAGTAGCGTAGAACTTATCAATGGCTTCCCATACATCCTTAGCAAGATCAATTTCTGAAATATGCCCAGTCATAGTGTTGGAGTTTACTAGAGATATCAAGAAGATAGCTCTCTTATTCCTCTCCTCCCATTCCTTCAAGCCCCTTATCTCTACATTTGTAGTCTTTGGGACCTTTGGGTCAATCTCAGGTGCTTTTTCATCTCCACTTAAAATGGGATAAAGACCCTTTCTCATAAGGTAATTAGAAACTTTGAACTTCCGTGGTTGATAGTTATCATTGTCAAGGATTTCAACCTTCTGTCTCAAATCTGCCATATCTCTGATAGGGTTTATGAAAGATACCTTTTGTGAAGCTTGATGAGTACTTGA
Organism: Ceratopteris richardii; assembly: GCA_020310875.1. Classification (NCBI taxonomy): domain Eukaryota; kingdom Viridiplantae; phylum Streptophyta; class Polypodiopsida; order Polypodiales; family Pteridaceae; genus Ceratopteris; species Ceratopteris richardii. Next base: position 119,291,287 of record CM035442.1, read on the forward strand.
GCTTTCTTCATTTATGCAAAGATCCTTCCATTGATACTCTATAGATATCAGCTTAGCTTTGATATCAAGTGTGGAGAAATTTCACTCCAATATGCACAACGGAAGTTAGAGAACCTCTTCTAGAAACTATCCTATCACACATGTAGTTACTTAAACCTGATTCAATCACAAATCGAATACCCAATGACTCTGAGATTTTATCCACACACAATAGATACTACCAAACTTGTAAGAAGCTATATATCATTCCGTTTAGAGTTCAACTGACTAGGCAATCAACTATCTAAAGAGATAATACTTGTCACCTCATATTAAGTAGAAAATAGAGCTTTGCTAGAGTTGCTCTCAATAACTATTATAGATGAATCTAGTATAGATATTTGGACCAAAGAATTTGGAAAAGACAAAAATTCTAAAAAGATATCACATGCTTTAAATGGATATCTAGACAGAGAGAAATATACAAAAGAAGTAGGCAATGTCTGGCAAACACTCTTCCTACAAGGGGTATGAGCTTTGTAGCTCTTGGTATGACCTCCTCTCTACTTTGAAAGGTCTTGGAACTCCTTGGACTTTCTCCATAGGTTCTTCCATTTACTCTACATGCTTGAATGGTCATGGTTTCATCTTCTTCATGAGAGTATGAATATATAGACCTTCTTGTGATTTTTCACCTACCCTTGCGTGACCCTTGCCTCTTCGTATAACTTTGGCTCGTTTTTTGGCTTTTCATTTGACATGAATGGATAAGGATTTGTGTTTTTTTTTGTTGGAGTCTCCTTTAGCTTTGATAACAACCTTCCTTTGCTCTAAGGTTGATGAGCTTGCCCAATTCATAATTTCAACAGGCTCTTTAGATGGTGTTCGAGTTACATCCACATGTGGGTTTGAAATGGTGTGAGATGTTGTAGCCCAAGATGAGAAGGATGGTTGTGAACTAGATGATGAAATAAATTAATGAACATTACTTACAAATGGTGTTGGAGTGTGAATCTTTTTCTTCTCTCCTTTTACTTGACCTTCTTTCTTCTATTTGATTTTCAAGTCTTTTTGGGAACAATTGTCTTGGTCATCTTAAAAATTCTCTTATGGTGCATGGCCATCAATGCTAATGGCGCTTGTGGTTGTTAATTTGCAAATTTATTGGCTTTTTCTTCCTCCCATCTTGCACTAAGTGAGTTACATAATTCCACCACGTGGACTACTTGAATTGATGGTTTCTTCTTCTTAATTAGTGGTGCATGTTTACATACCATAAGAGGTTCAAATGATTCAAGTATTACTTCTTGAATTTGTCCCTTCCTTTTCCTCATGGTAGCGAGTCCTTCTATAGAAAAGATGGATGTGTGTGCAATGCTTCATACTAGTGCAGCTATAGATATGGCCGATAGGAACTCACCTTTACACCTTTACACTCTAAACAGTAATAAATAATCCATGTTAGGATCATACCTTCATCAAAGAAGTTGTAGGCTTATAATGAATTTTGTCTTCTTGATAATTGGTTAAACAAAATCTCTTTCATATCTATATAGCCATTTGGATTTTTAGATGCATGAACAAAGGCATTGGTGATCTTTCAACTAGCACAATGTATTCGAGAACCTGATTCATACAAAAATGTGGATGAAATATCCTAATGACCCGGTCTATGTATGAGCATTGTAGCTCTTCAAAAATAGTGAAGTTAGTGGCTTTAGGTTTTACACGTGTAATTATTCTTATCATCTTTCTATTCACTGTAATTACATGCATCTGACATGAGACGTTTGTCATTGTAGTTGCCGCTAGTAGCCTATCTTTAACTTCAAAGGTGGAAAGCAATTCCATACATCTCTATGCATCGATATGTACTAGTGGAAGGTTTAAAAACTTATTTAATTCTAACTTCTTCTAGGCCTCTATTACCTTAGGTTCTTCATGGAACACCTAAAAAATTTTCACAAATTTTCACAAGATATAAAATTTGCACAAATTTTTGACGTGTACATAGTCTATTCACGTATAAGTTCCCTCATGGGAACTTCCTCTTATTCCCCTTTTGATGTAAATACATAAGAACCCACTCTTGGGAGAAAAGTCACTTCTTTTTAGACAAGCCTTACTTTTGATATTAGAAAGATATGAGTCTCTTTCCTACATGCACGTATCCTCATTTATGTATCTTGAGTATCCATTTTTTAGTTAATCCATATCTCTTTTGATTTTATTTGATTTAGCCCATGTGATCTTCCCTCTATTTTGACCACATGCCTCTTTTGTATTCCCTCCTCTTCTCTTCTATATAAGGAGAGGCATTTGATGTGTTGTTGGTCCCTTGGACAAGGCCTTATGGCCATTATTTGGAATAGGAAGAAGGTGTCATTTGCATTATTTGGGTGTGCATGGTTGTGAGGATGTTCACCTTTGCTCACAGTGACACTTATCTCAGAGGCATTTGATCCATGAGTCTGGGTGTGTCTTGCCTTGCATTCATTGCAAACCTACTTGAGGGAACCTCTTGCTTCCATGCAAGGTGATTAGGGTCACATACTCCCCTTTTTCCAACAAATTTGGTTCCATTGCCTTAGATATTTGGCCTTAAATCATTGGTTTCTTCAAGTCTTGCTGTTTTTATAATTCTTGTGATACACTTGACATTTGGAATGGGTTTTGAACTTGTGTGGCCTTGGTTACCACCCCTATTATTTTATTTTTTGCTGTGCTACTTAGTTCATTTCTTTTTGTTGGCATGAGAACATCCCCTTAATTCCCTTATCTCTCACTCACTCACACATACACACACCTTCACTCTTCCACTACTTGCATCACTATCCATCAAACTACCATTTATCTATACCAGTGATGGCCCTTGGGTAGGGGATGGGTAGTTGTGTTTTCTTTTCCCTCCCTCTCTTCATTTTTCAAGAAGACCAAAAGAAATTGAGCTTCTCTTAAGAGTGAATTTCAAATTCGCATGCCCTCTTTTTATATTCAAAATTTCACTTGACAAAGAACTTTTGTTGCTTTGTTCTACTCTCATATTTATGAGCTCTAAGATTCTCTCACAAAAGCCTTGTCAGTGGCCATACTTTCATTTTAAAGTGTATTGGGTATTGGTAAGCTAAGATGTGTTAGGAATTGGTGGGAGGTGGCTTTCAATCTCTCCCCTCTCACCTGTTTACTAAAATAAAAAGGTTTCAATGGGTGCATGTGAGGGCATGTCCCTTTTGTCAGGTCTGGTTTGGTGGGGGGAGTTAATTCCCCTCTCTCTCGTCTCTTGAATTTTTGGTTGGGTGTGCATTATCTCTTCATTTTGGGATAAGGGCATGCATTTGGAGGAGGATTTAAGTTGCCTTGTGGCCTCTGATAAGTGACAACAGTGAATGGCTTCCCATTGGTATTATGTGGTTAGAACCATGGAGGATCCTTGTTTCTCTCTCTTCATTCATCTTTTTTTGTGGGGGAGGCCATCATCCCCTTCCCATCCCTCCCATATAGACCTGCTTGGGTTCAAGCTCCTCGTGAGCTCCCCTGCTTGGAATTGTGCTACTTGGGGTCAATTTCCATTGGGCTCCCCCTGCTCTCGTGCCAGATGTAATATCATGATATGTCTACTACTATGTCATTGCATCTTTATTGCTATGGGGAGGTCCGACCTAATTCTCAAAAGCATGGGAGTTGAAGCCTTGAACTCCCCCATGTTCAGGGTTAAGCTCAACTCTCCTAGACTATTTTCTCATCTCTTCTATCCAGCTCCTCTCCCTATCATCTTCTATGTGCTAGATAGTGGGGGTCAAGCATCTCTGCTCCCCTACTCGCTCTTCAAGTGAATTGAACTCATGGGGTTGAGCATTTGTTTGCTCCCCCAACCCTTATCTTCTATCTTTGTGAGGTTGAGCATCTTTGATCCCCTCATGATCCCTCTACTCTATGCATTGCAGTCTTGCTCACCATGATCATCAATGTCCCCAACCTGTGATGCAAACAATCTTACAAGATTAGGATTGAGATCTTCGTGCTCCCTGGGTGTCAAAGTTCCAGCTACACACAAGACCAATCCGCATTCAAGCTTCCCTATTCCTCTCCATCAAGACATCATCTTGTGGCTATTTGGTAGAGATTGAGCTCTGCTCCCTCTCCTTCCCATTCCCTTTCTATTTTCTTTCTCCAACACCTAAGTTGGGTCTCCTATCCCTCCCATGGGCTATAGTCTTCCTCGACCCCCAAATACCTTTATGAAACTTCTCCTTGGTGTTTCATGGGGTGGACTTATGCGCTTTACATACAATGTTTAAATATGTCTTTGAACTCAATGGTGGGGTGTCACTCTAGCACAATGATGAGTATCAACTTGAGGAGATCGACCTCATAATAGTCAACCTAAGGAGACATGAGGGTGGTATTACAACCATGAGCTAGTGAGAATGCAAATGTGTGAGTGAGAAGCACACCAACATGCACACACACACACACACACAAGCACACATGACAAGAAAAAGAGATGAAGGAATGGAATCTCTATTAAAAAATACGACTACAATGTCTTTTGTTCACTTCAACTCCCAAAATGCCAACCTCAAAAATGAGCTCTCTAGCTCTTTTTACACTTTTTCACTAGCTTTGGCCCTGTCTAGACCTAGTGTCTGACCTAGTTAAAAATTAGGTTTTAAGGCTATTTTGGAGGCTCAAATGAGCTCTTAAAAGTATACATAGATTTAACACTCTCAATCTCGAGGACTCCTCAACTTTAACAAAATGGATTTGGAATTAAAAACAACATTTACAATGGAATATAGTGATCAAAATCACTGTTTCATAAGGAATTGCATTTAGAAATTTGTTGGGCCTAATTCCCAGGTCTTCTTTGACTTCCTTGTCTAGTTGGTCTTGTTTGGCCTTCTCTCTATCCTGTCTCTCTTTGAATGGTTTGTTGCATTCTTCCTTGCCTTGTCAAGTTGCTTGGACCTCCTTGGCTACTTTCAACATCCCCCCCTCTCTCGCATCCGTCGTCCCTAATAGACCTTTATTATGAAGGGTGTGCAATGTAATATTGGACAACATTTGTGGCCAAGAGATGTTCCTTGAGTCGGAGGCCTCTTGTTAGATATGTCATTAAACCATCCCAATCGACTGGAGCTAGTACGTCTGAATGTGGAATATGTAGTTGTTCTTCATGCAAGGCCTGTTCCACTACAAATAATTGGAATAGTACATAGGGAGCACGAAGACAGACTTCTTAGCTCTTACAAATGTGATCGAACTTACAGTTTGTGGCTGACCAAGCCACTATATGTTTTATTAAAGAACATATACAAAGAAGTGTCCAGTGGCCATTTGGCCTTTCACATGGACACTAACAGTAACAATCTCCCACTAAAGGCCAATATGGCCACAATAACTATGGGAGAAAAATTAAGAATGATAAAGAATACCTGAGTGTAAGTATACAAACTATACCTCCCACTTGATGGGCATGTTACACAGTATACAAGTGACCATGTAAGATCATGAATCAAGTAACCCCCATCAAGTGACAACAGTGTCGAAAGCCATCCTGTGGTAGAGCTTTAGTAAAAAATCTGCATCATCATCTTGAGTGTGAACCTTCTCAAGAATAACGTGCTAAGTGTCTAAGCAATCTCTAATGAAGTGATACCCCACCTCAATGTGCTTGGTCTTTGCATGATAGACTCGATTCTTAGCCAAAGCAATGGCACTTTGACTATCATTGAGTAAACGAGGTACATGCTGAGGTAAACCCATATCACAAACAAGACGAGAAAGCCACAATGCTTCCTTACATGCCTCACTTGCTACAACATACTCTGCTTCTGTGTTGGAAACAACTGTACATTCTTGAAGACGAGATCTCCAAGAGATAGCACCTCTAAAAAAATGAAAAATGTACCCTGATGTAGACTTACAATTATCTACACAATCAGCATAGTCAGAATCTGTGTAACCAATAATGGATGCTTTCCCTCTACCTATGCATAGAAACTTGTCCTTAGTGGCACTTAGATATCTTAAAATCATCTTGACCGCTTCCCAATGTTTCTTGCCAGGATTAAACATATATCTGCTCACAACTCCCACTGCAAATGCAATGTCTAGTCTCGTAGCTACCATAGCATACATGAGACTACCAACAACAGACTGATAGGGAATTTTGGTCATGAATTCCTTTTCCTCATCTGATTTGGGGGAATCATCCTTTCTCAATTTCACATATGTGGGCAAAGGTGTACTCAATGCCTTTCCACCCTGCATATTGAACCTCTGAAGTACTTTGGATATGTACTCACTTTGAGACACGTATATGCATCTTTTTCTCCTATCACGAGTAATGCGCATGCCAAGAATATGTTTGGCATCCCCCAAATCCTTCCTATCAAATGTCTGACTCAGCTTCTTTTTGAGAATTGACAAATCATAAGAGGACTTCCCAGCAATCAACATATCATCGACATAAAGTATCAAGCATATCAAGCTGCCATCTGTGCATCTCTTTGTGTAGAGACAATGATCCTCATTGCTTCGAGAATAGCTTTGAGACTTCATAAAAGCATCAAACTTTTGATAGCATTGTCTAGGGTTCTGTTTAAGTCCATAAAAGCTCTTCTTAAGCTTACAAACTAGACTTTCCTTGCCAGGAACTACATAACCCTCTAGTTCTTCCATATAGATCTCATCTGTAAGATCTCCATGCAAGAAAGCAGCTTTCACATCCATTTGGACTAGCTCTAAGTCCTCCATTGCAACGAATCCAAGCAACATGCGCAGAGTAGTCATCTTGACCACTGGAGAGAAGATTTCCTCGAAATCAACACCATGTTGTTGCTTAAAACCCTTTGCAACAAGTCATGCTTTATACTTTGGAGAAGCACTATCTGATGTGAATTTAAGCTTATATCCCCATTTACATGGTAAAGCTTTCCTGCCCTTTGGCAAAGGTACTAAATCCCAAGTACCATTCTTGTGAATAGAATCCAACGCACTCTTCATGGCACACTCCCAATTGACATGATCCTCTGTCTGCATAGCCTCTTTGTAGCAAGAAGGCTCACCGACATCTGTTAGCATAACAAAATCTAAACCTGGAACATATCTATCAGGTGGATGTGAGACACGTTTAGAATGTCTCAATGGTTGCTGAACAGGAATATGTGTAGACTGATCTGAATGGACATTCTCTTGAACATCCCTCATGCTAAACGGAGGACTAGTATCCTCAAACACCACTCTTCTCACTTCAACCTCCTCAATGGGTTGTTTATGCATCTTAGACTCATTGAAAATAACATCACTACTTCTGATCATTGAGCGTGTTTCAGGATCCCATAAGCGATATCCTAATTGTCCTTCTCGACCATATCTAAGAAAAATGCATTTCTTTGACTTATGGTAAGATTCTTGGGTATATGAACATATGCTTCACACCCAGAAACTCGAAGACGATCATAATATGGTGGCTTCCCTGTCCATAACTCTTGTGCCACTTTCAAACCTTTGGCAGTACTAGGTGAAAGGTTAATCACATGAACTGTAGTCAATATTGCTTCTGCCCAAAAACCTTGTGAGAGGTTTGCATGATGCAACATAGAGACTACTCTATCTTGAATAGTTCTATTCATTCTCTCAGCTACACCATTTTGTACTGGGGTATAAGGAGCTGTAAACTCTCTATGAATCCCTCTTGACTCACAAAAAAGGCTGAATTCATGTGAGGTATACTCACTCCTATTATCTGAACATAAAGCCTTAAGCTTAGTTCCTTTTTTAGTCTCAACCAAAGCAAGCCATTTTTTGAAAGTAGGGAATACCTCATCCTTTGATTTGATAGGATATACCCAAAATTTTCTAGTAGCATCATCTATGAAAGTGAAAAAGTAGGTAATTTGAACTTTCCCTTTTCCTTCGATGGGTAAACTATTTTTGTTTCCAAGATAGACTTCTCCTGTATGCTCTTCGAGTTCCTGAAAGGAGTCCTTGTCTTTGCACATATGGGAGGTAGCTCCGCTATCAAAGATCCACTCATGCGGGGAGCTAGAAGTGACTAGGGCATTGGCTTCTGTGGAGATGAAGAGTTCCTCACTCGAGCAGTGAGATCTATGTTGGGATCCTTTGGATACTTGCCTAGATGTAGAGGCCTTTGATGATTGTTTCTTTTTATAGCAAAACTTTTCTAAGTGGCCTGATTTTCCACAGAAATTACAGGTGAACTTCTTCGATGAATTATGCAATCCTTGCTTAGATCCATTGCTAGCGTGATGACTTGTTGTTTTGCCCTTATTGAATGGCCCTTTGGCCTTCATGGCAGACTCTTGTGAGGAAGTCGATTTGGCTCGCGATTCGTGAAGGAGCAATAGTCGACAAACCTCTTCCCAAGATAAGACTTGGCCGCGATTATACAAAGTTGTGACAAATGTCTTGTACGACTTAGGTAACTTGTTAAGAAGCCTAATGTCCATGTCTTTACTAGAGATCTGCCTACCACATAGTGCTAATTTACGCTGGTAGTCCTCAAATTGGGCTATGACCTTGGTAATTTTGTCGTGTGACCTAATTATCAAATGATGAAACTTGGCCTCTAATGCATATATCTTCGAAGGAGTTTTGTCTTCATACAAAGCGGCTAATGTATCCCAAGCGTCCTTGGACGTCTTGCAAGCAGTGATATGTCCTTTCATCAGTTCGTCGCAGGCAAGTAACAGCTGACCTAAAGCTCTTTTGTCGTTGACATTCCACACATGCCAATTGTCTAAGTTGGTATCCCTATTGGGTTCGGGGTCTGACCCATCTACTACCTCATGAAGAAGATTCATGTAGAGATAAGCGCGCATGACATCTTTCCATAGAGTGTAATTTTGTCCATTGAGGCGTTCATCCTTAGGCATAAAAATAGGGGTGAAAGATGGTAAGAAGTTAGCCATAGATGATGAGCTACCTTCACTTTTGGTCATTACAAAGCTTTGAAGATAAAGTGTTTAGAAACACTACCAAAATCTTCGCCAAACGCATAAGCTTTGAAGATAAAGTGTTTAGAAACACTACCAAAATCTCTTGCCAAAAATGCTGCTTCAAAATAATTGCAAAGCTTGAAATGAACGACTTGATACCACACTAAAAATTCTTCCGGAGGGGGGGGGGCTTAGAGTAGCCCTTCACGTTTGCAAAGAGAGACACCGTGGAGTGGGGAGAGTTGATGCTCAAAGAGAACTTGTGGGTGGGCTTAGACTAGCCTCCAATCCCACAATCATACACACGCAAGAATTTTTCTTTTTATTGCTTGAGTTTACAAGAGAGGGCACTTAGTGCCTTGAGTGGTCCAAAATAAAGTGGTTGTTGTGATTCTTTCACAAAGTATTCTTGTAAAGTGGATACCCTCGAAGTGAGGGTTGTTGGGTGTGTGTAGAGGTGCGAGAGACACACAAGAAGCACACACAAGGAGCACAAACGCAACAAGACACACGGAGAAGATGATGGCTGGAATAGCTCTCTCTACTGATCGATGAACTGAACTGAAGTAGGAGCTGAATAATATCCCTAAGTACAAAGTACCACCACATATGAGAGTATCAAGTATGTGGTAACAAGGGGAAAAAACCTCTAGCCAGCACTAGAGTAAAAAGTGCCCATGTATAGGGAAAAGGTTCACATCAAAGCTACTCGAGGAACACATAAGTGTAACGAACCCCCCTGGAGCGAATGATGTGAACACATACAGGGAGTGACAGATCAACCCCCACAAGGTAACAAGCCTAAAGCTTTGCAAAAAGCTTCAAACTTTTCCCGTGGAAGAGCTTTGGTGAATATGTCTGCCACATTATCTTGTGTAGGCACATATACCAAATCAATATCTCCTACATGAAGGCACTCTCTCACATAGTGATAATGCACCTCAATATGTTTGGTCCGTGCATGAAACACTGGGTTTCGTGCAACAGCCAAAGCACTCTGACTATCTGTGAGAATATGCGTAGCAACATCAATCTCCATGCAAAGATCCATCAATAGGCGTCTCAGCCATATACACTCCACTGTCGCTATGAAAACTGCCCTGTACTCAGCTTCACAACTCGATGTCGCCACTGTAGGTTGCTTCTTACTCAACCAAGATATGCATGAGTCTCCAAGGAAAAAGCAATTACCACTAGTGGACACGCGAGTATCATAACAACCAGCCCAATCACTATCTGTAAAAGCATGCAAGCATGGCTGAACATCTCTGCCATAAAAGAGACCTAAGCTCAAAGTGCCTTGAAGATATCTAAACACACGTTTCACCGCTTGCCAATGCTTAGTGCCAGGGCTATGCATGAATCGACTCAACTGGAAAACTGCATACTGTATATCCGGCCTTGTGTTGCATGCATATATAAGACATCCCACAGCTTGCTGATAAAGAGAAGTATCAAATGCATCACTGGAATCCTCAACGGAGAACCTGAATCCTGTCTCAACTGGCGTGGAAACTGGCTTACAATCCTCAAAGTCAAAACGCTGAAGTATTTTTTCAACATACTTTGCTTGATGCATAACAATTCCCCCCTCAACGGATACAAACTGGATGCCAAGATAGTAGCTCAAAAGACCAAGATAAGTGACATCAAAAGTATGCTGCAAATCAGCCATAAGAATGTCAAGTTTTGCATCACATGACCCAGTCAAGAGTATGTCATCGACATAAAGAACAAGCACTATAAGATCAGCCCCATTTTTGCGTACATAGAGTGTGCTTTCAATCGGACTACATGTGAAGCCAAGAGCAATCAAGTGCTTATGTATTTTGTCATACCATGCACGTGGAGCTTGCTTGAGACCATACAAGGCTTTATGCAAGCGACAAACCATATGCTCTTTCCCTTTCATATCAAATCCAGGAGATTGCTTCACATAAACCTCTTCTTGCAAAGCTCCATTCAAGAAGGCTGTTTTTATGTCCAACTGATGCACTTTCAACCTCGATGGGCAGCCAATGCAACCACGGTACGAATGGTAGTCATGCGTGAAGTAGGTGCAAAAGTTTCCTCATAGTCAATGCCATATTGTTGCACATATCCTTTGGCAACCAATCTAGCTTTGTAGCGATCAATGCTACCATCAGATTTTCTCTTAATCTTATAAACCCACTTTGTACCAATGGCATTCTTTCCTTTTGGCAATTCACATAACTCCCAAGTACCATTCCTATGTATGGAATCCATTTCTGATTGCATAGCACTCATCCATTGTGGATTGTCACATGCATCTTCAAAAGAAAGTGGCTCTGCACTTTGGCATAGATTGTGCACTCTTGATAGACATGCGTTCATTATGTAATACATCTTCAATATGTACATCATGCGTGGGCTGAATTTCGTGCTCAGTTTCAGCCATATTTGGACGCAAATGTTCAGCCATATGTGGCTGAAAAATTCCAACAGTTTTGGCGATTTTTGGCTGAATTTTTCAGCCATGTTTGGCTGGAAATTCTTTGCATTTTCAGCCCTATTTGGCTGGAATTTTTCAGCCCTTTGAACCTCAGTTGGCTGGTCTACATGGCCATAGTCAAGCGCACTTGGAACAAAGGCATGAGTGTATCGAACACATCTTGTGAGCTAACTGTTGGCAATTTTTTGCATTCAAGTAGAGGGAAAACTGAATTTTCAGCAAATACCACATCTTGACTCACAATAAATGTGTTCGTCAATGGATGGTACAACCGATATCCCTTACTTTCAGCACTATAACCAACAAATATACATTTCTTTGCCTTGTCATCAAGTTTGTGACGTTGTTGTGATTGCACAAGAGCATATGCCAAACAACCAAACACACGCATATGACTAACCATAGGCTTATGACCATTCCAAGCCTCATAAGGAGTGATGACTCTCAATGCTTTTGTAGGGCAGCGATTCAACACATAATTTGCACACATGACCGCTTCCATCCAAAATTTATGAGGAAGATGCTTTCCTTTAACCATACATCGTGCCATTTCAAGTAGAGTTCTATTTTTACGCTCGGCAACACCATTTTGTTGAGGTGTATATGGCACCGTACATTGGTGTGAAATACCTCTTTCACGAAGAAAAGCACTAAACTCATGTGACATGTATTCACCACCACGATCCGTGCGTAGAGTCAAAAGCTTTTGTGAAGAAAAATTTTCAGCCATAGCTAAAAATGCTTTGAAGCAAGAAAATACCTCATTCTTTGCTTTCATAGGATACACCCATGTATGGCGAGTAGCATCATCAATGAAGGTAACAAAATATACATGCTTCCCAAAAGATGGAGTCTTGACGGGACCACATACATCACTATGAACAAGTTGCAATTTTCTTGTAGTGTGTGTGTGACTATCTTTTGGAAAATAAGCACGATGCATTTTTCCAAGAATGCAACCTTCACATGCATGCTTTTCAATGGACTCAAGTGTAGGCAAGCCAATAACCATGTCCTTCTTTTGTAAGTAGAGCAAACTATTGAAGTTCTAATGACCAAAACGAGCATGCCAAAGCTCCATTTTAGCCATGGAAGAAGTATGAGCAACTAAGGCATTCGAGGCAGCCCTCTTGTATGTATCCATGCGATACAAACCATTACATAATGTACCGGACATCAACAAAGTGTACATGAAGTCCAGCTTTGGCAATCAACGGAACTGAAATTAAGTTCTTCTTGATATCGGGAACATACAATGCATTTTTCAAGAGAATCACACCTTCATTTGCAGCCGTAAGCTCAATTTCTCCTACTCCAATGATAGGATAAGAGGCATTGTTTGCACATATCACATGTCCTCCTTTAGGTGCATCTTTCAAAGAGGCAAAAAATCTTTTGCATGATGTTATGTGCTTTGAAGCACCACTATCAAAGAACCAATCCGAATCAGCCTCACTCACAACCATACATTTAGAATGTAAAGAAGCATCATAATGACATGTAACAACACATGCCCAAAAATCTTGAGCCATGTTAGCTTCATCATTTTTTGCATTTGCTGAATTTTCAGCAATAGACATGCCCGATTCCTTCTTCTTTTCATTGCGTTTAGCGAGCTTTCTACACTCATTAATAGTATGACCAACCTTCCGGCAATATTTGCATCTGTTCTTCTTTTGCAAATCACCATCATTAGAGGAATGAGTGGAAGAGGAAGCTTGAGGCTTTGGTTTTGATGAACCAAAAGCTGAACCATACTTGCTTTTCCCCTTTTGTGAGATAGCAAGTGCTTGTGTTCCCTCAATCAAACGACTCCTATTCACTCTAGATTGCTCTTCTTGCAAAAGAAGAGACACAACCTCATCAAATGCATACATATTAGGATTTCCTTTTGCAACCAAACGAAGTGTAGTAGCAAAGCTTTGAAAAGATTCCGATAATCCTTTCAACAATGTAGAAATGAGTGATGCATTCGGAATGATCTCATCTATGTTTGCCAATTGCTCTTTCAAGTCCTTGATGTGTGTCACATACACATCCACTGACTCATTTTCAGCCATACATACATCCTCAAGTTGCTTCCTCAAGTATGCAACACGTGCTTCATTACGCACGGCATACAAAGAAGCAAGAGTGTCCCATGCCTGTCGTGATGTAGAACATGACCGAATGTGTGGAACTATATGACGCTTCACTGAAAGCGCAATCAAAGCATGAGCTTGAGCATCTTTTCCATCCCATCTAAGCTGCTCCTATGTAGGTGGAGAAGGAGAAACCACAGTACTTGAAGAAGAAGCTCCATCTGTGATAGTAGACTGTGAAGTAGAAGCACCTGCCGGTCTTCGATCTACATCTGCCACTATGTTCCAAAGTTGTTTTGCAACAAGAACGTGCTTCATCATGTAAGACCACATCGGATAGTTGGTCCCATCAAGCTTATCTTCAGCTTGAAGCATGCCAAACAAGTCATTGCTGCCCGCCATTTCAATAAGGAACAAGAATGTGACAAAATCTTCACTTCGACGAAAACTGAAATGAGTGCTGAAATTTCAGCTCACAAACCGTCACTCTGATGGCGATTCTGGCTGCACGAATGGCTTCGAAATGGGGGTAAAACCCCAACGCACCTGGTGGAATTGTTTCCGGGCTGCTGAAATTCACACTTCTATGCTCTGAAGTCGATTTGCACTGTTAAAGTGCGTGCGCGCCGTGACGCGAAAAACCGAAACTTGAGAAGAAGCTGAACCTGCTCTGATACCACTGTTGGGTGTGTGTAGAAGTGCGAGAGACACACAAGAAGCACACACAAGGAGCACAAACGCAGCAAGACACACGGAGAAGACGATGGCTGGAATAGCTCTCTCTATTGATCGATGGATTGAACTGAAGTAGGAGCTGAATAATATCCCTAAGTACAAAGTACCACCACATATGAGAGTATCAAGTATGTGGTAACAAGGGGAAAAAACCTCTAGCCAGCACTAGAGTAAAAAGTGCCCATGTATAGGGAAAAGGTTCACATCAAAGCTACTCGAGGAACACATAAGTGTAACAAGGGTTGTTATGCCAAAACAAGAGTACAAAAATATTGTTGACTGCCACTTTGGGTTGCAAGAAGTTGGACACAAATATAGTCAATTGTAAAACCTTTGGATAAGACAATATAACCCCTTTATATAAGCAGGCCATCTCTCTTTTTTTGATAAACAAGGTGTAAGAACTTCTAAAAATTATAGAGAGATAACATGTTGCACTTTTTCATCAGGTGCGAGCATTATGGACATTAGATTAGTAGTTAAAGTGCAATGAACCCATCATCAATGGTCGTGCCTATTCTCATATGCGTGTGATCACAGCTTTGACATCATGAGTGATGTCAAAGGTTCCTGCAACTCTGCATATAATCCATAATTAGAGGATGACATCTATTGCTTTTGGCAATCTGCACTAAAAATAGCAATCGAAGTTGCAAAAGGCTGGACTCTGCAGATGACGCCTGACTTTGGATTCTGCCACCTAAGAGCGAAAGCCCAACTAGAAGATGCGCAATGCAATAGGTGTAAGGCTTAGAGATGAAGTCGGGCTCCTAAGTTCTTTGTACTGTAGCATATACCCATCTTGCATTGAAGGAAACGAAGCAATATCTAGCTCCTGAAGACGAAATATGCAAAAATTGCACAATGTACTACACGCCTGCTTCTTCTTGCTTTTCGTGAGATGGCTGCCGCTGCGGTGCCCACAGAAGCTTAACCCAACTACGGAGGAAGGGGGACACACGCTAAAACTTAAAGTCAGGAAGGGCTCCCGAGTCCCAAGGGCCAAAACTACTCTCTGATTAAGTTGAATCGTTGCAGAAAGGTACTCCTCTGTGTGAGAGATGGCGGAACAGTGCAAACTGTAGGCTCTTAGCACTGAGGAAGCATGGATTTTCTCTCTCTCAACATTGGGCAACACGTTCTCTGTGCACTTCACGAGGATGAGAAGCTTTCTCCTTGCGATCTCTTCTGCCAACACAAGTATAGAGAGAGATTTGCTGATCTGTCTTCAGCGAGCTCGTGCATACACATAGTTGCTTTGTGGGTGGTTGTGTATAAAGGCGCTGAGATACCACTTAAGCTGTGCGACTTAATTTTGCTAATCACAATCTCCACGATGATTGTAATGGTCTGAGGGTTGTCCCAATTCAATCAAGTAAGCAATTGGGCGGAGCAATGGAGCAGTCTAGCCATTCTCTCTCTCTCTCTCTCTCTCTATTCCCTCTCGGGGTTTGTCGTTCTTGCTTCTTCTTGCTGTTGTGCTTTCTGTCTCTCTCATCGAGAGATGGTGCAAGTTTGATGAAAATGATCCAACAGCCTTTGTTCTGCTCCTCAAAAACTGTTTGCCACATACTCATGCATGCAATGGTTTTGCGCTTGTGAGCGTGATGTGCACAATTGGAATTCTCATCAACTGCCCGTAGCTTGAGAGGTGATGACACAAGACAGTAAGGGTCGACAAAGAGTGGAGGAGCGATGGCTTCATCAGAGAGTCAGCTCCCTCACTCTTCTTAGTGAGGTGCTCTCTTTCAAAATTGATTGTCTTGCTATCGTCTACTGGCGCACAACGTCAGATATCCGTTCAGCAAGCTCCTGGAGTTGAGGGAGGAAACTAATAGACCGATCAAGGCATCGCTGCGCCAAAATAGTGTTATGCTCACATTCGAAAGGTAGCAGCTAGTAGAAGCAACCAACAGTCCTCTTTTTTGAGTCCTGAGAGGACTTTCGTATAGAAATGCTCTGACATTCCGGAGCTGATATGAGTCTGGAATAGACGGATGAGGTTGAGGTTCTGATATGGTAAAGTATGTTCAAATTGCTAAGCCATAAGACGAATACAAACAGGATGTGGACAAATGTAAAGGAGACACAGAAAGTAATGACATATAAAGTGTTTATAAACACTCTAAAGAGTATGAGTACATTATCAACTCTTTAAACATGGATAGTGACATGAACAATCCACAAATGCAACAATAAAGGGTGGGAGGGTGGGCAAATGGGAAAATGGGGTAGGAGAATGATGAGACGGGTGGGAAGGTGGGCAAATGGGCAGTATGAGGCCACAAAAAGAGTAAAATGATGGCAAAAAGCTACTCCAAATCAATGGAGAGCAACATCACCAAACTCAAGCACCACCGCCACCAAAATCACTGCCAAATGCACCACCAAGACCTCCACCTAGCGCTCTGATACCATGTAGAGAGTACGCACGTGGAAGCAAAATGAAAAGTAAAGTACTCTCACAAAACAAAGAATGTGTGAGACACAAAATGAGTAGACCATGAAATGGGTAAACTCATGTGGATTAGAAATGAGCTTGCCAAGAGCACGGAGTAGGCTCCTCAAGCTTCTAACCAAGTACAAATGAGGGGAGAGGCCCTTTTTATATACATTTGGGAGGGGCTCTCAAAAGTACATCATATGTGGGATAAGTCTCCTGAAAGGAGAATGAATACAACTGGTAGAAGCACATGGCAAGGTACCCAAATACAAAGGAAATACAATGTAAAATGGAAATAGACTAGAAATATAGTGCCTCTTGGATACAAAATGGAGATGCACTCATGCGGATACAAATGTAGATGAAGTAGGAGCAATCATGTCATCAGCATTTATCACCAGGCCACTATATGTTTTATTAAAGAACATATACAAAGAAGTGTCCAATGGCCATTTGGCCTTTCACATGGACACTAACGATAACAGAAGGGAGTTCCACTTTATCTTTAATTCGTTTATTGAGATTAGCATCCCTATGCATCAGAAAGCTTTGGACAAGAACAACATCATTATCTCCATGTGTGCTCCTAGAAGGACCAGGACTTGTTGCCTTTCCTAATTCCTTGAGTGTTTGATTCGCTAGTTCTAGTGTGATCCTTTATTGGTTCACCCAAGCCTGAAGAAGTCCACTTCTTAGGTTTCAGTTCATCGCATGATCGTAGATCCAATCTTGACCTAAGATAAAATGTTTCATGAGGTCATCATCTTGGCATGCTAGTACTTTTATTGTCATTAGGACATCGTGAATGGAGATGGGGAGTTCCACTTCACCGAGGCAAGGGGTTTCCACTCCTCCCAATCCTATGAGATAAGCGTCAATAGGATGGATGTTCAATTACAAGTCTTGATAGTAGGAAAATATAATTGTACTAGTGGCCTTGCTTGAGTCAGTATAAGCTTTTACAGTCCTTGCCTTCTTTCCTTGTTCTATTTCTAATGTCACAAAAGGACATCTATGTATGATTCCATGATGGGTTCCACTCGTCGTTTGGAACATAGCCATGTGGTATCTTGGTGCCTCATAAGCATCTTGCCTAGGTTGATCTCTATCTTGTTTTCTTAACTTCATACGTCAGATGCGTTCTAGGCTTCTTCATGAGCCTCTTCTCTAATATTAATACCCAAAAAGAATAGAAAACTTCATATGTATATCAATTTGAAGAAAGTCAATGAAGCCACCATTAGAGATAGTTATCCATTGCCAATAAATTATTGTTTATTAGAGCGGGTGGCAAGAAAAGAATTATAGAGCTTCTTAGATGGATTCTTGGGATACAATCAAGTATCCATTGACCCCAAAGACCAACATAAAACCTCTTTTGCAATATAGTGTGGTATCTTTGTATTTAGAGTCATGCCATTTGGTCTGACCAATGCATTGCTTATCTCCAAAAATAGTTGAAGAGTGAGCATATGAGTGAAGCAGATTCAATGGATAGTTTTTTGACAAAGATCAAAGATTTTGTTGGAGTTTGATGTCTGCAAAAGCATGTGAACAGCACAAGGATGAAGAAGAACCTTGGAGCACAATACACAATACTGAATGTATTACCACTAGAATGTACAAAGATAAGTAACCTGTTAGGGAAATAGGCATATATACAAGCTGCAGAAAAAAAACCTCCTAAAGAGGAAAAAAAGTGTCCGGTGGTCCTATTGTGTTCACACACACCACTACCTAAATATATCAAAGAATCCCCCTTGGGAGTGATGTGGTGAACAAGGAGATGGCACTCATGCATAAGGAAGTGCCAAGCTATGTGGAATCAATCCACAAAAGGAAGTAAGCCCAAAGCTTGGTGAAAAGCTTCAAACTTCTCCGTAGGCAGAGCCTTCATGAAAAGGTATGCAATGTTCTCCTGCATGGGCACATATGCCAAGCTGATCTCTCCAGTAGAGAACCTCTCCCTGACATAATGATAATGCACCTGAATGTGCTTAGTCCGAGCATGCAACATAGGGTTCATCGCACCTGCTAATGCAGTCTGACTGTTAGTGAAGATGGTGGTGGAAGAAGACTGACCAACACCCAAATCAACCATAAGGCATCTGAGGACACACACTCAACAATCGCTGTGAAAGCTGCTATATACTCAGCCTCACAATTGGAAGTGGCGAGAGTAGGCTGCTTCTTGCTCAACCACGATATACATGAGCTATAAAGCATGAAGCAAAAGCCAGTAGTGGACACACGAATGTCATAGCAACTAGCCCAGTTTGAGTAAGAAAAAGCATGTAAATATGGTGGTAGTGATCCCCCCTTGGGATAAAACAATCCAAGTAGTCGGGTACCACTCAAGTAGTTAAGTTGTGCTTAACCACATGCCAATGCTTGACACCTAGCAATGCATAAACTTGCTCATTTGTGAGATAGCAAACTGAATATCTGACCGAGTAATGCATAAGTAAATCAAGCATGCAACATCATGATAATAGAGAACAACATCAAATGCATCTCCAACATCATGAAGACTCAATCATAAACTTGTCTCCATAGGAGTGGCAATTGTTGGTACAAATAACCAAGCCATCACACTTGGCTAAGCATGGAAGAAAATATGTGCAACTATTTGATGAAGCATGAGAACCTTAGCTTGTAAATGCTTGATTATTAACCATTGTAAAAGTTGTTTTACTTGAGGGAATCTTGTAAGACTATATATCTCGTGGAGTTATGAGAGATAATAGCTACAAATTTCATTTGGTAGAATCACTCCTCATTTACAAGAAGCATTTTTAGGTGGAGCCTTGTTTGAATTTCAAATTCAAATTTGAAGAAAATCCTTATAAAAGGACTTGTAAAACTCACCGCCTTTAGGCCTCTTCTTGGAGCTCATTTTATTGATCATTTGTAGAGGTTGAGTAGCATACACTATAGCTCACTCATCCCACTATCATTGAGCATCATCATAATGCCAATGACCTTGTAAAATCATGTGCCATAATAGATATACTTCATTGATCATTTTTGTTCAACTCTCTGCTATGACTACCCAGAATAGTGAACTTTGCATGACCATATCTCAATGATTTCTACATCATTTTGCATGTTCTATAGCTTCTTGGAACTAGCTAAAAGTCTATTTTATGCTATCGAGTTCTCATTACATTTGCTTCACCCAATTGGGAGAAATCTGCATCGAAGTGCTCTCTAGTCAATCACTCCTCAATCCCTAAAAAGTCGGGGGTAAGCCTTAAACTTTCCACCATCAACTTGCATAAACTCAAGGCCCAAATAGTGATGCAAATGCCCCAAATCTACCATCTCAAATGAGGCATGTAAATCAGCAATATGCTTCTCATGAGGACCAGTGAGTAGCATGTCATCAACATACACAAGTATGATCAAAAGTACATCATTAGCATGCTTAACATATAAGGTTCTTTCAGTTGGACTGTTCTCAAACCCATATGCAATCAGATAGGCATGTATCTTTTCATACCAAGCACATGGTGCTTGCTTTAAACCATATAATGCCTTCTTCAATGTGCACACTTGGTTTTCATGCCCTTTCTGTACAAAGCAATGGGGCTAAAAAAAATACACTTCTTCATGCAAGTCACTATTCATAAATTTAGTTTTAATGTCCAACAGATATACATTCCAACCACGATGAGCTGCAAGTGCAGAGATGCTACGAGCAATAGTCATTCCGCATGTAGGTGCAAAGGTCTCACCAAAATCAATGCCTCTTTCTTGCACATAAACTTTTGCAAAAAGCCTAGCCTTATACCTATCAAATGTTCCATCAAACTTATGCTTCATCTTGTATACCCACTACGTGCCAGTGGCCTTCTTGCCAGGAGGCAAGTTACATAAAGTCTACGTACCATTTTTCATGATAGCATCATATTCTGATTGCATAGTAGCCATCCAATTTTTAGAATTTTATGCTTCATCAAACAAACAGGCTCATTCTCATCACAGAAACTAGAGGCAGCCATAGCATAGAAATATGATGCAAAAAAAGCACTAGGAGAGCTAGAACGAGTACACTATGACAGAGGTGCATCTAATTCATTGTCACACAAGGTTTGCACCAACCATTTTGGCATAGTTTTTGCCTCCTCAATGTCAGCCCTCTCATCAACAAGTGCACCATGTAAATCTACATCAGAAATGGAATGATCTACATCATCACATGAAACCTATAAAGGTTGAAAAGTTGCCTCATTTGGACCAGCATTAGATTGTCCACCTGTAAAGAGAGGCAAAAAGGTGTCATACATGTCTTTGGAGCTAACACATGTCTCCCTAGTACATGAAAGTAATGGCTTGAAAGCATCCTCCACAAAAATAACATCTTGGCTAACCAAAATGCATTTAGTCTATGGATGATACAAAAGATAGCCTTTACTTTCATAATTGTACGCAATAAAAATAAATTTCACTGCTTTATCATCCAATTTTCTGCATTGTTGTTCAGACATTAATGCATATGCCAAACAACAAAAAACATGCAGATAAGCAACAAATGGCTTTCAACCATGCCAAGTCTCATATGGAATGATAGACTATAGTGCATTAGTGGCACACATATTAAGTACATATGTTGCACACATAACAACCTCAAGCCAGAATCTATGTGGTAAAGCTTAACTCTTGACCATAGACCTCGCCATCTCCATGAGTGACATGTTCTTCTGTTTAGCAACTCCATTATTTTGATGTGTATAACGGCATTGTACACTAGTGTTTTATCCCACATTCAGCCAGAAATGCTTTAAAACCAGAAGACATATATTCCCCCCGATCAGAATGGAGGGTGCCCATTCTACATGCTGATAGATTTTCAACCAAAACCAAAAACTGTTTGAAGCACATAAACACTTTGGACTTTGCCTTCAATGGATATACCCATGCATGCCTGGAAAAATCATCGATGAAAGTCACAAAGTAAAGATAGTTCCCAAAAGAGGGTGTCTACATAGGACCACAAACATCACTATGAACAAGCTACAATTTTTAAGTAGCTCAAACTAAACCATCTTTTTGGAATGAGAAATGCTGCATTTTGCCTAAAATACAGCCTTCATATACATGTTTACTGGGTGCCTCAAGTTTGGGCAAAGAGGACACCATTTCATATTTCTACAAGCATAGCAAACTAGAAAAATTCAGATGACCAAAGCATGCATGCCAAAGCTTTACATCTAACATCACCTGAGAATCATGTATTGCACATGTTGAATCATTCATAGATTTTTCATAGTGTATGAGCTTATACAATTGTTGCTCTAGCACAATGGTAAGTACCACGTTAAGAAGCTCCACCTCCTTAATGTCAATATGCAGAAAAGATAGGAGTAATATGAAGATCGAGAATATGAGATGTAGTGAGAGTGAAGGTGAGAAGCATAGAGATGCACACACACATACACACACACATGTAGGAGAAAAGCAAGACACAATGGAAGGTAGGAAAATAGAATCTATTACTCAAGATCTCAATTACAAGCTCAAGCTCACTCTAGCTCATACAAGTCTCCACTAGCTAACCTCAATAATGAGCTCTCTAGCTATTTTTATAGATTCTAGACTAGTTTTGACCGGTTTCACATCTAGTGACTGACATAGTTAAAAAATAGGTTCTAAATGATATTTGAAGGTCTAAACGATGTCTAAAAATAGCCAAAATTGGTGGCTCATTCTACCTAAGCTCCTCAAGCTCGAGGACTCCTCGGCTTGCACAAAATAGAGCTACTAATTTCAAAAAGGTTTTTTTCTATGTTACATATGGTACAACAATGATGAAAATCACTATTGTGAGTTTTTGAAAAGTGTTTATGAAACATATTTGTTTGAAAAATAATTCATCCGGCTCCCCACTACTTCATTGTGCTCTGCCTTCACATACTTCCTCAACGTCTGTGCCTCTAGCTAATGCCAACACCACCTCCCTCTCGCTTCTATCCTCCTCGATAGAGCCTTGTTGTGGGGTCTGTCGGATATAATTTTGTAGGAGGTCCTAAGCGAGGGTGTGCTCTCAAAGGCGGATACCTCTTGCAAGATCTACTTCGAGTTTTTCCCAATGTGTGGGTTGAGGTTCCTCTGGTAGTGGGAGTCTATTGTGCGTGGAGTAACCAGTTGTTCACAGGCAAATAATTGGAGTAGATGTGTAAGCCTACTTATGAACACCTCTGAGTGATACTCCCAAAAATCGGTAGTGAACATTTCTTCGAAGGTCATTTTATAGCACGCCGGTAAATATTTGATGCGACAGTGCCAGGCATAACACACCCAGAGCGATGGTGTCGTACGCATATCATATGCTAAATCTTGATTGCCATGCTCGAAGCCCGGGGTGTTCACGTGTGGTGCCTTGACACAATGGAAGACTTTGAATACTATCTGCATCATGTCAAAGATTTTGATAGTCATATGCACTGCTACATCAGCCATTCATCGTAAGCGGGGGAGCCAGTGGCGAATAGTTGCCATCATATAGCCAACAGTGGGTGGGCCACGGGGTGGTGTGAAATACAAGTAATTGAGCTAGTCCTGGCACTGCTTGTTGTTCTGTACTTTAATTGCAAAGGCCTTCCAGGAGTGGCGTCGTGGTATCGGTCCCCAACATGGGTTATACTTCAAATGGAGTGGTGCCTTGGCCCATGTGCTCATCATTTCTGGATATTGCTATAATAAGTCCTGGCGCCAAGTTGGTTGATATATTTCTCCACTTTGCACGTCTGGTGGCAAATCATCAGGCTCAAACTGAGTTGCATGGGAGGGTTTCTTGCTTATCTCTTTTTCGATGGCCAATTGGTATTCTGCCATTAACATAAAGTAAGGCTTGTATTGCAGCTCATGCCCAGATATATACCTGCGAGGGGCCAAGTGAGCGAAATAAGGGGATTGTAAAATATGCTTCTCGATCATAGCCATTGTGTGTAATTGTGCTTCCACCCTTGCTGAGTGGGTCTTGCCAAGCCCTTCTATAGTCTTCATCCATGGGGGGTAGGGAGTTCAAATGTGGTCTGGCCTTTGGCCGTGACGCGTCCGCCTAGGATGGGTTGGCGTTCATAGGCTTCTTCAAAAGTGTCTTCCACCGGATAGTCATAGTTTCTTCCTCTGCTAGTAGTTCCGATGGGGAGTCTGGCCTAGGGGTGCTTCGTATGCTGCTATCTATGTTTGAAGGGTCAATACTTGGGCCCGTAAAGTGTTGCGTTCCTCGATGATCTTAGGAGATGTGGTCGTAGGAGTTGTTGGTGCTTGCTGTACATGTGCTTGTAACTATAATATTTTGTGTTCCTGTTTGAGCTTCTAGTATTCCCCATTCATACTATCATACTCTAGTAGTCGGACATGATCTTCCAATAGTATCTTCATAGATTCTGAGGGGACAGCTTTGAAACGATTGGGACTCAAGGGTTCATCTCGTTGATCTAAAGCAGCTTCAAGGTTCTCTCTATTCTATTCTTGCAAGCGTTGATTCTCTTCTTTTGTTGCTGCTAAGTGGCATTTGAGTAGTCCCATGTTTCTAGTGAGCGTCGCATTACGAATGGTTTGAGCCCTTAACAAATTGTCAATATCTGTAATGGCCTCTTTTGTCTTCTGTTTACTTTCGAGTTCAAGTTTGTGGTAGGCCTGGCGTAGCTCTTGGTAGCATGTGTGAAGGGATTGTAAGTCATTCGTGGCCTGTTGCAGTTGTTGGTAACTGGTTCATAGAGATGCAAATTCATCTCACACGTGTCATACATGCAAACATTTGACGGAATGCGGTGTCGATTGTGTGTGATAATATTAATGGCGGGGTGAGTGAAGATGCGATGGGTCTGGGTGTTGATGCAAGGGGAAGGGGAAATAGGGATGGGAAAGTGGATGCAGTGGTGAGTGTGGAGAAATGTGAGGTGCCTAAATGTGGTGGTGAGATGGATGAGGTGAGTGGTGGTGCAGTGGGTGGTGATATGTCCATGTCACTGAACATTGTGTCGATTGCCGTGACTGTGAATAGTGGGGTGACAGTGGGTGCGCGAGTGGGTGTGAAAACAAGATTTACAAAGGTTGCCAAAGAATTTACAGATGGGGTTTCTTGTATTGCTTGGTGGAGAGGGGAAATAGGAAATACAGTGGGTCGAGGAGGTGAGACGGGGGAGAAGGTCAATGGAGGTGGAAATGGGAATAGGGGTCTTGGAGGGGTCGGGAAGGAAGGGAAGGATGGATGGAGAATGGACTGGATAGAAGGATGGAAGTTCTAGGAGGGAGGCTAGGTTGTGTAGGTGCAGAGAGGGGGAGAGGAATGGAGGCGACAAAGGCTTCTGCTACCGCACTATCGAAGGATGTGGATGGTCTGGGAAAGGCAGGGTGTACAAGAGAGACTGGAGGGACGAGAGGTGAAAGAGGAGTGGTGGTATTTACAGTAGAAGTGTGGGGCAGGGATTCGATGACAATCGTTTCCTCTGCCAAAGATCCTTTAGGAATGAGGCATGCTTCCTTGGCCTGTTGTGAAGATTGGCCATCCGTCGGTACACGAATGTATTGTCCCGGTTTTGATAGTAATCGAATTTGGTGTGGGTCAAACTATGGTAGTGGCTTCCTCTGCAAATACCGTAATGCTTCATTAGTGCCTACTGACTTGACCAATTCTCGAAAACCTTGAATGTAGGCTTCTTCGAAGCCTCCTATGGCGAGTTCCTGTTCTACAAGCGCTTGGATTTCTTCTCTAATAGTTTTCTATGTGCCCAAACTACTTGCATGGTGCGGTAGAGCTTCTTGATTGTCAATGTATAGGCAGCTGCTTCAAATGTCTCATATTCATAAGTGCTTGTGTCACCCTGAGTATCCGTGTGTTGTTCCAGTTCATCAATTTGCACATTCTCTTGAGATTCATGGCTCTCTTGACTAGCTTCATCATCTCCGTCGTCGTCGTCAGTTTCTGTCCTCTCTGCCTCAGAGCTGGATACTACTTGCTCTTGCGGTTGATCAAGGGGAGTGGTAGGGTAACTCGGATGTTCATACTCCTGAGAGAAAAATTGTCCTTCTGAAAATTGAAATTCGTTTGAAAAAGCATCCGACATTTCAAAATCAAACATGGTATTCATTGGTTCTGCTTCCAGATTGGGTATAGGAAAAGTAAACGCTTCCACACCAATGGAGGTGGGAATTTATGTTGCTGTATTTGTGGGTTCTTGGATAGTGGTTGCTTGAGAGGTAACGGTACTGGGTACCTTTCGTGATAACTGGTCGTGATAGTCGTATGCGAATGGGTTGTACAGATGCAGGGGGTTCCGTACGAGATTGTTATGGAGAGGCTTGAGGTAATGGGGACTCTGGAACTTGTAGGCATGGGATAGATCCTCACATGTGCTTGCCTGCCCGTCCTTTGCTAGCTTTTCTGGCTTTCTTCGGAGTTCCTTTGAATGCTTTCAATTCTTCACTCGTCATTGCACGCTCTATAGGCAAGTCGTATGCCAAACACATATGAACAATTCGCGCGAGAGCACAACATCCATGGACGACTTTTTTCCTTTCCCATCTCTGCTGCACTAAGTACAACTAATCAATGATCCAACTTGCAAGATCTACTATTTGGGGCCCAATACATGCCAAATATAATCCAAACCAAATGTGCTTGTGAGGCATAGTGAAACGATCCTGAGCCGAGAATGCAAAGTGTTGCATACATATAAGTAATGGCTTAGATAGCTCATGTGTGATGGTCGAGATGTCTTTCCATTTGATAACGTCACCACGCTTCATCGGCTCTAGAATAAGCCTTTCTTGCTCTATGGGCATGTGAGTTCCATGGATCTTAATTGCAGCTCGAATCAAATCCTTTGAAAGATAGAACTTTTTGAAAGGGGGGTCATTCACTAAAGATGGCAGAATAAAAGTGCCCGACAAGTCCTTGTTCTCGGAGGTTGTCAGTGTGGTTACCAGGTAGTAGCATCTATAAAAATCTGGTTTGGGCAATGGATCACTGAAGTATTCTGTAAAACCTGCTCTAGCCCAAACGTGCTTTAAGTCTTCGGTATTATGA
The DNA here is from genome assembly GCA_020310875.1 of Ceratopteris richardii. NCBI lineage: Eukaryota > Viridiplantae > Streptophyta > Polypodiopsida > Polypodiales > Pteridaceae > Ceratopteris > Ceratopteris richardii. The sequence goes on from CM035442.1 coordinate 119,318,000, forward strand.
AGTGCTTCAAATTCTCTAGAGAAGAACTGATACTTTCCCCATTTACTACTGTCAAAGGTCAACGTGGCATCAAAAATGAAATCTGCACCCGCCAAAGATCTTGCTAAACCTTGGAACCAATGGGAATTACAGTGAAATTTTTCTGTGTATGCCCTAGGAGGATCATCAATTGGCATTGGTCTGGGGAATCCTTGAAATTCCAGTGGCTGCGATGTAGGATGGGGCTCAACCAGTAATTTGCCAATATTGACCACCGATACACTGGAGCCAACTTCAGATGGTCCTTCTGTCTGCATGATGAATGATGCGAATGTGGAGAAGATCTGCTACAAAAGATTAGCACATTAGTATGGAAATTAATCATGATCCCAATAAAGTGAGACCGCAATCCCTTTCCATAACCGATGTGTAACCCGTGTAGCCAAGTGTTGTGAGGTAGTTTATGGAATGATTGTTGCAAAACTAATGCAGGTCTCTAGACACCTACATGCTTTTGATGGTGCATACATTGCTTGATGAGATCGAGATTGATATTACAAGTGATGTTGGGTTAGTGGAGATGAGTTTATACAAAGTTCAGTTGTGAGTGAATTATTACAAGGGAGTTGGTCGTTTGGCATGGGATTAACATTATACAATTGTTCATGAGAGGACATTTGGATACTTTTCGGTATCCATCTCCTAAGGGTTCCTGAGCAAGTGGTATGTTTTTGCGGAGGGACAAAAGGTGATATTGGATGTGGTGGTATTGAGGGGTGAAAAGATTTATGAGGGGTATATGTTACATGGCTGGAGTGTTGAGCTATAATACACTGTTTGGGTACCCATATCTGCGTGGGTGTGGGTCGATTTGTAAGGTACTTCTTGGCAATCCAAATCTGTTGATTGTTCATACTTGTAGAAGAAGGTCGAGGAAATGTTGAATATTGCCTCTGATTCTGCTGAAACTTCTTCTTGTTATTGCCTGCATTATTGAAATTTGTAGGTGCTTTCTGTCCTTTTGGCACCCATATTTGTTTGTTGTCGCTTGTTTTGTGGTACTAATACTGTTGGTTGTTTTGTGTCATCTGGTAGGGTCGTCAATTTGGGTTCCTTCGTTGTGGTTGACTCCTTCATGGTTGGGGTTGAGAGGTCGGATGGACACTCTACTTTGGCAAAGAAGGGAGGTCCAACACTTGCGAAACCTGCCCAATAGGAAGTGCTTCGTTTTGTATCAAAAATCTAGGCTAGTCCGCAGTAAGTGTGGAAGGATGGGCACTACAGGGTGTTTTGCCCATGTGGCTGCTGATGGAGTCCACCTGATCGCCAATGGTCCCAATTTGTCCCATCAATTGGGTGGTAACCCCTTCTAATTTGCAGGAAGACCAGGGAAAAATCTGTTGACGTTCTTCTGAATAACAATTATCCATCACCAAGCCCGTGTGGGTTGGGGTAGACGTATCATGATCTATCTGGCCAAAGATCTTCTAGTCCTCCTTCGCATGTAGTTCATATGGTCTATGGTTACATGCCTCAGGCGGAGTGTTGTTAGGGAAGTCAAGCCGTATCATTCGCTGCTTATCTAAGGTTCCAATCTGCAAGGAGCCTTGTCTAAGATTTAGGTCCATTGAGTGATTGTATAGCCAATCTTGGCCAAGGATTAGGGGTTCTATCAGGTCATCATCATGGCACACTAGTAGCTCCGCTGTCATGGTCACATCGTGTATGAGGATAGGAAGGTCCACCTCACCCATGCAAGGGGTTTCCATGCCTCCTAGCCCTATGAGGTATGCCTCAACTGGCCGCATTTCTATTTCAGAGTCCTTATAGTGGGACCATCTAATCCCACTATTCGCAGCACCTGAGTCAATTAAAGCCCTGAGCTCTTAGCAAGGATTGCCATGCTCTAGCCTGACTGTAATGAATGGTCTCCTATCCACTATGCTAGGATGAGTAATTGACTTTGCTTGACACATGGCATGGGGTATCTGGGTGGTTTTTCCAGATGGTTATAATGTTCTCTCCCTAGTTCTTGTCGTCTTAGCTTCAATGCTTAATGCGTTCTATAGCTTTTGCCAGAGCTTCTGCACGTATTCTTTTTTCTTCCTCCTTATGCTTCTTTGCCAACGTGAGTTGTCTAAGCATATCCTCAGTGAGAGGTTCCTGATAAAGCTTGACTCTACAGCCACTAATGTAATTAGACATTATTTCTCCTTCTAGGGTGGCTAATTGTCTGCTCCACTTGTCAAGAGTCTGTTAATGATCATAGGTCCATAACCTCGCTTTTCTCTTTTCCGTGCATGTTGTTTCAGCGTATACACTAGGACTAAATCTCCTTCTTTTAAGCCTTTATCTTTCACATGTGCATCGAAATAGGCTTTCTGTTGCTTCTTTGCTGCATATATACCTGCTGCTGCTTTCAGCCTGGTTTCTCCTAATCATTCCAAGTCCATTTCCTTGATGATAATTCATGGCCGGTCCACTGATGTTCTTGTGCAACCCTAAGGGTTAGTATCAAGAAGTTCGAAGGAAGCACAACATTCTGACCAAAAACCATGTGAAAGGGAGTTGCATTGCGTACGGTCTTCTAGGCCACTTGATATGCCCAAACGTGGTGTAACTGTTTGTGCCAATCTGAACGTTTGTTGTTCACGAGTTTCGTCGGTACATTACAAAGGATCTTGTTAGTGCTTTCTGCTTGAGCATTGACCTGAGGATGATATGGTGCAAATTTCTTGTGAACCACCATAAAATCCTGTAACAAATATTCAATGACTTGGTTTAGAAAGTGAGTTCCTCGATCGCTCACTAACTGTATAGGTAGTCCATATCTTGTAAAGACATTTTCAAATAAGAATTTTGTAGTCGTGTGTGCATCGTTCTGTTTTGTGGCCTTGGCCTCTACCCATTTGGTAAGATAATCCGTCGTAACAATAATGTATTCAGCATGTGTACCTTTTGTAGGGGGGTTAATGGGTCCTACAAAGTATATACCCCACTTGGAAAATGCACGTCCTCCCATCATGGGTTTCAATGGCATTTCATCTCTGCGAGTAGGAAATTGAGTTCTTTGGCACACATCACATCTCTTAACATAGGTATGTGCATACATGTGAAGAGTGGGCCACCATAATCCTGCAAATAGTATGGCTTTGATTATTCTAACAGGGCCAAAATGACCTCCTGCAACACCTTGGTGTGCAATCTCTAGTATGCTCAAATAATTACTTTCATGAACACATTGTCTTAGGTATCTGTCTCGTCCTCATTTGTATAAGTTATCACCAATAAGTGAATAGTCTTGAGCTTCCTGCTCTAGACTTAGTTGTCATGCTAAGGTCATTCCTTGAGAGAATGTGTTCGTCCTCAAGTACGTCACTAAGGGTTCACTCTATTTTGGTGTGAGAGACAAGTGAATTAACGTAGCATGTTCTACCGATGGTCTTTCACAACAAATAGGGCATTCTTTACACAACTTGTAGATGTCTGCTTCCATAGAAGGCCAATATACTCCTAGTTTATGCAGAGTCTGCAGTGTATGATGTCTTGAATGATGTTGCTTTAATGAACCTACATGTGCCAATTGCAACCAATTTGCATGTTCTGATTCATCTATACAACAAGCAAGAATCTTTTGATTATCCTGTTTACATATACTTCCTGCTATTATTTGATATCTTTGAGACTTGGTGATTTCTCCTTCTTTGATCCTTATCCTAGGATTCTTGGGTCCATATGTGAGAATAGGGACTATCGGCTTAGCCCATTTTGGTACTATCTCAAGGTTAAACAAATATGCATCCAGTAATTCATCCACTATTCCTAGAGGAGCTTCTCCTATGGTTAATCTTAAAAGGTGGTCAATTCTAAGATGTGTCTTTCCTTTCGTGACTACTACTTCAAAGTCGTACTCCATGAGTAATAGAAACCAACATATCAGTCGTCCTGTATTACATGGCTTATTAACTAAGTACAGTAATGTCTGATGATTCGTGAAGAATTTGAACTTATTTGCCAACAAATAATGCCTGAATTTCTTTACTGCGTAGATCATCCCTAATCCTTCTCGTTCTGTAGTGGTGTAATTTCTTTCTGTTGCATTCAACTGTCTGCTAGCATACGCTATGGGGAGATCTATATTACCTTGATTTGTGGGTTGTGCTAACACACATCCTATGGCATAGTTGGATGCATCCACATGTACATGGAATGGCTTACTCCAATCTGGGGTGATTAATATAGGTGTTGAGCACAAATGCCGTTTTAGTTCATTGAATGAATTTTCACACTCATCTTTCCATTCAAACTTGGTCAAAAGAGAGTGCAAAGGCCTCGCTATAATTGCATACATGTGTATGAATCGCCTGTAATAACCACAATGACCCATAAATGCATGTACCTCTTTTACGTTATTTGGTCTAGGTAGGTGGGCAATTACTTTTACTTTTTCTTCATCCGTAGAAATTCCGTTCTTTGACACAATGTGTCCTAGAATTTTGCCTTGTTTGACCACGAAAACACATTTTTCTGGGTTTAGACAAACCTGATATTCTCGACATTTGTCAAATGCTTGCCTTATTTCTGGGATATGAGTCTGTCTCACATTCGAATGTGCACATATGTCATCGACATAAACTTCCAAATTCTTACATAAGAATTCCTTAAAAACGTGACAGATGAGTCGCTGGAAAGTGGCGAGTGCATTTGTGAGCCCAAAGGGCATCACACGAAACGCAAATATGCCCCATTCTGTGGCAAAAGTCATCTTGTGTTGATCTTCTGGAGCAATGGCTACTTGATTATAGTGTGAGAAACCATCAAGAAAGCTATAAACTTCCTTGCCCGCAACTCTTTCCAATAAGTGTTCCGTGATAGGAAGAGGATAATTGTCTCTAATCGTGATGGCATTAACTTTTTTAAGGTTAATACACATGCAATTTTCCATTCTTCTTGGGCACAACCACAATGGGTGATACCCATTCGGTATGCTCAATCTCGTAAATGAATCCTGCTTCTATCAACCGATCTATTTCCTCTTTAATCTTAGCAGCATAGTTATCATTGTACATGTATGGTTTCTGTTTCGTAGGTTTTGCATCTGGAGTCATAGGGATTCTATGGGAGCATATATCCGTGTCTACTCCTTTCAAGTCTTTGTAACTCCAAGAAAATACGTCTCTATATTCTTGTAGTAGAGCAATTAATTCTTCTTCTTCTTCATTCGTCAAATCATGCCCAATGTATCTACATTTTTCTTCTTCTCCTTCTATGGTTACTATGATTTTTTTAGTTTTCTCTCGATTATCATATACTTCTCCAACATCAGCTTTTCCTTTAGGCATTCGTACCATGATTTGTCTATCTTCTATTTCATACTTCTTGAAGTTCTCTGGTACTTCCATGAGTGGTTCTTCTTCTTCTTCTCTCTTAGGTGATTTCTTTCTCTTCTTTTGCTTACTTTCTATATCTCTCGTGAATGGTTCAAGTCGTTCCGTTTGACTTTCCTTGTCTTCCTCTTTAAGGGTTTTGGCTTCTACAAAGTAAAGATATTCCTCTTCTATGGAACAGAAGGGTTCCATGATAATGGATTCTAGAACCTCGTCATCACTCTCGTCCTGTTCTTGGATCACTTCTGTGCATTCTTCTAGGATAAAGTCTTCCTCAACAGGTTCAATCACGAAAATGGAAATATCATACCCGTCTTCATCACAATGAGGGGTCCATTGTTCTTCATTCACCGCTATGTCCATCGTAGCTAAGATTTCTACCCAACCGTGAAGCTCGAATTCCTCATCTGGAAATACTATAGGTGTATAAGCTGGGTCTTGAAGGGTTCATGGATGTTGTTCTGAACCTAAAGTCCTGGCTTCTAATCGTTCTTCCTCTTGTTTGGCTACTTTACACATACATAGATTAGTATCCTCGTGCAACCATGAGAGATCTGATTCCAATGAGTGTACCGATTATGTTTCTTCTTGTGTCTTATGGATGGTGTTCCATTGTATTGGGGGTACATCTCGATGGGAATAGTCTTTAAGATTGACTTTGGTAGTCACTCCTAAATGTTGAAAGTACAAAGAATTAGTTCCCCAATCTTGTACAATTTGCAATTGACGCATGAATGGTCGTCCTAAAATCATCTCGTAAACATGATTTTTCCCAAAATCGCAAATGGCGAAAGTATGTTCAAACTCCACACCACAAGTGGTGAGAGATATTCCTTCTAATAAGCCTAATGGTTTTTCTATATGTCCGTCAGCCATTTGTAGCTTCATCGTGGTAGGTCTTAGTGCTAGTTTACCCCAACGTTTCCATAAAGCGGTGGTAGCAGTGGTAGCGATGGCTACTCCGGCTCCTGAATCTAAGATGGCTTTGGTGGTGTAGCCCTGATGGGTTATTGGAAGATAAGTGTTACCTTCCTCTCCTTCGCTTACATCTCCAATTTGCTTCCACAATTCTGGTTTAACCTTCAATAATTCCTCTAGAGTGAGATGGCATTGTACTTTGGTGTTTTTGATCACTTCCGTGTTTCTAAAAATCACTGATTCTTCATTCCTCACTAGTATAGTGGGTGCTCTCATTCTAATAGACTTGGCTTCCCAAGGTCCTATGAACTGAGGTAATTCTTGCAAAGAATTAGATTCAAAATCTGTGTGTTCACTTAGTTGTTCTTCCTCTACATCATCGTAAATAGAGGGAATGTCTTGGGGAAATTGCTCCTGCAAGTCGTCCATTTCTTGAATAGGGGGATGGGTTTCTTGTTCTTTTCTCCATTTCTCTTCCTAGATTTCTCTTAGAAATTCATGTGAATACTTATGTATGGAAGATAGGTTGTCTTCACCCTCTGTGTTGGGTACTTGAGACAGAGATGGTGCATTCTTTTCTTGGGTCTCAAAGTCATGCGGGTTCCTATGCAAATTATTTTCCTTGTTGCTATCAATCAAGTATTCTAACCTCTTCAGTAGTCCTTGGAAGTGTAATTCAGGTTTTGCCATGTTATTCCAATTAAGATATCGCGAGGCTTCGAACACTCTTTGTGCTAGTTCTACCATCTTCATGCAAAGTTTAGTTCTCTCAATTTCTAAATCCGCTAATAGTTCTTACTCATGTCAGCTATCTGGGGTCCTTCCTTTAATGTCTCCTGATATGCACAAAACATCATGTCCAAGTTTTCTTGTATAGATTAAGCCAAAATTGATCCTCATCTTTGAGGTAGATTCTCCTGATTGCTTTAAACTACCTTCCAACTCAGTTATCTTTTTACTCTATTTCCTCTTAATTCTTTCTCTAGAATCCTTCCAAGATTTTGTCTTTTTGTTACTAGACTCTCCAACTTTGCTAGTTTCAACTATTCTCTCATAATTAACTTGTTGATTTTGTCACAGCGCATGGGCTCTTGTTATCGCTTGGATAGGCACATATGTAGGGTTGGATCCATTTGCATTGTGTACAATTCCTATCATGTTGATCGGTGTCACTTTTGAAGCATTAGCAAGGTCCTTAGGACAATCTTTGATGATATGCTCTTTACCACAATCGACACAAAAGCCTTATATGTTATAGTATTGTGATTGTCCTACTATAGGAGGATGTGGACAATCCTTTATGAAATGATCTCCTTGGCACCTAAAACATGGTCCTCTAGGGCCTTGTGGTCTTTGTTGTCTCAATTGGGGTTGCGGATTAGGGTTGGCATACATCACATTAGCATAGTCGGGCTCCCAACTGGGTTCCAATGGTGGACTATCATATTGATATGTTTCCACATGCTCTGGTGACTCCTGTAATATGCGGGTGGACTATCTACATGAGTAGAGTCAAAACTATTAGAATTAGGATCACTCTCTGTGATCAGGGGTGAAGACGGCACTAAAGCCCTATTGAGGTTCTCTTCTGTAGCACCATATTTGATTGAGATGACATTAGCTGGTGGGGGTGGCTGTTGAGCTAAAACAGGTTGAGGTCTCTATGGGGCCTCATAAGGATAGTTCTGAGGAGGCCTATAGTAATCAAGTTGAGCATTATATTGACCTTGATACCTACCTGGTTGCGGGTATGCTTGCGGGTAGTTCTGTTGTGCTACTTGTTTGTTGTAAGGGCAGTCTTGAGCCATGTGATTCGTGTATCGTCTCTAAATTGTACAATATTGGCCACTAGGGTTTGCTTGTGGTTGTCTTGCATTGGGACACACATTTGCCAAATGATCACCACCACAGGTGTAGCTTGTTTGTTGTTAACCTTGGCATCTGTTTACTAGAAACTCCTAGTTTTTGGGCCACTTTTTTTGCTAGGTCTTCTATCGAGCTGGACAACTTTGAGGATGCTAGAGATGAACAATCTAAGTCCTTATAGACTTTTGAGAATTCCAACTAGTCTCCAAGGTTAGGGAAGACTAAATCACCTGTCCATGTGTAGGTATTTCTCATGTGGTCCAGTACTACAAATACTCGTTCTGAAGTATCGTCCAGGTATACAACTTTTCCAGGTGTATCTGGGTCCTTGAATTTGTAAACCATGATGGAGCCTACCTCACTAGGTTGTTTCCATTCTGTACCTCCAAAATGCTTTGTCAGTTTCCTTATTAAAAAAAAACTCTATGCTTCTATTATCCTGAGGGATCCAATCAAGGATTAGTACTCTTGTTAGTCCAAATTTCCCTCTAGGTGTCCTAGGTTCTTCTCCTACTGGTTCTTTTCCTTGGGTTCTTGCTTCCGTCTCTGTCTGAACTACACCAAAACTCATTGGTATTATTTGGTTGAGTACTTACGATGTACATTGTTCCTTCTTTGTCTATGTATGCATCTCTCTTGAATTTCACCACTGGACATTCCAATCCAACGGGTTGATCAGGATTGTGCAATTGTACCACTGATCTTCGCAAACCATCCTCATAGATGCGAGCACCTAAATGGTTGGTTCGGAAAAATTCTAATTGAGTTATGTAGGATCCTTTGAGTCTTTCCAAATATGCTATGTGTTGGAGCAAGTCTATGACAAGCCTAAGTATTGGCTTGAGTCCCACAAATTCAAAGAAGAAGCCTTAAAATGAAGACAATGTAAAGTTCACTTGTGAACTACCTCTTGTAACTTTTGAAGACTTTACTTAATGTAAAAGTGAAAGAATCTTAAGTGGTTGAGTCCACTTGATCAAAAAGGGAAAGAGGAGCCATGAATTTGTGATTTGTGGTAGATAGAGAATCAAATCAATCACTAATTGATTGGAGAGTGATTGAGGGAAGTTAGCCTCCCAAGCTCAACTATAAATAGATGGCAGCTTTAGTCGTGGTTAGAGAGACCTCAGAGAAGACCTCAAAGAGCTGAGCTTTATGCCATATCAAGGTGTGATTCTAAGGCACACATATCTGTCAGTAAGTCCATTGTGCTGTACAATCAATATACTTTCATTTTCATGATCATTTGAGTTCATATTTCCATGTTCTTGTGAAGTGTACTACTCACTGCCATATCTCTCAGTTTTCTCAGTCAGATTGCAGAGATGGTTTCTCTGAGCTTGGTGCATCATTTTCAGTGATTTAACTTGGTAACGTTAGCTCTATAAGTCTACCATATGCTGATCAATTTTGAATTTCATTTGGGTGTTTCCATCTTCAGTCATGTTCAGTTGAAGTCAACCATGTCTGTTCATTTTCACTTCTCTGTCAGGTACCCTACTTTTTTACTCATCTTGTCAGAGCTATTTCTCAGTGTGTACTTATCCAAATTCAATGATTAAAAGCTTGTTGGATTCATCATATTGTCCAGTATAAGGATACAAATGTTCATAATCATTGAATTCTTAAATCTTGAGTTATGGTCATTTTTTTGCTCACTGGTCTCATTACTGTAGCAGCCCATGAAAATCGGGATGATGTCATCACTTGTTAAACATCATTCTCAGTGTGTGGTTCATTATTTTTGATGAGATTACTCTTAAAAGTTAGCTCTTTAAGTTAAATAGACTTCCACAAAAGGAATTAAGCTAGTTACTGCTGTGCTTAGAGAATTATGCAAAACACTAGACAAGTGTATGAACCAAAATAGCAAGTTCTTCACCTCTGAGCTAACTCCAACTTATCTGTTTTGATCTATCTTTTTGAGATTTATCTTCCAAGGTAAATAGGGTGTCTAATACATCCATTGGCAAGCTAAAAGGGCCCACCACATACTCGTGGAGTTCATTTGGCTGGTGTAGATCAAGGATTTTGCAATACGTCTTCATCTCAAGCACATACCTATCCATCTCTTCACAGTGGTATCAGATAAAGGATGGTAGATGGATTTCATCAATTGACAAATTGGATAGAGGTAACTAGTCAACTCGGTCATTAAGAATGGAAGATTATCTCCAAGGTAGAAGTTTATATGGTTATGTGGTTGGAGATGAAGTTATGCCAAGTTTTAGGAACAAAAGTCAACCAACACAAGAAGAGCAAGAAAGATTGAGCACATGGTGCTCCAAGGATGCACTTGCAAGGTCTTATCTCCTCAACTCTATCTCAGATTTTTTGTTGCCTCACATTAGAAGTTGTAAGACATCTCAGGAAGTGTGGGATGCACTTGAAGCTTTCTTCTCTTCAATTACTAAAGCTAGGAAGCATCAACTATGGCTGGATTTCAAAACTCTCAAGAAAGCTCCCAAACAAAATGTGACTGATTTTGTCACAAAGCTCAAGGACATAGTAGATCGGTTGGGAAGCATTGTAGAGGTAATAGATAAAGAGCAAATTGTAAGGCAGGTCATCAATGGCTTGCAGGCAAATGACAAGTGGGAAGCATTCACCACAGCTATGGATTTGTACATGGACATGCATGTACCTGATTTCAATACACTCATTGGACAACTACTCAATCAAGAGGCAAAGATTATCAAAAATGGAGAAAGCTCTAAAGGTAATCAATCTTAAGCTTTATACACTGATAAAAGCAAGTCCAAAGATAACAAAGGAAAGGCAAAGAAAGTGGATGATGAAGCAGGTACATATCAAGTTAACTATGCAAGTAGAGGAAGACATGGCAGAGGTAGAGGAAGACATGGCAGAGGTAGAGGAAGAGGAGGTAGACAAGGCAAGGGGAGATCCCAAGACTCCAACTCATGTTCTATTTGTGGATTAACTAATCATACAACTGAAAATTGCTTTAGGAATTCCAAGAATCAAAGAGGTAGAGGATACAATAGAGGAAGTTATGGCTACTCAAGAGGAAGGTTCAACAATTATCATAGCAACTACAACAACTACAATCATTCAAACTATCAAGGAGGCTACAAAGGAAGGAGAGATTTCAATAACTACACAAAAGACTCAAACAAAGAGGATTCATTATTGATCATGAATATGGCTATGCCACAAGGTAAATTTGATGAGCATGTTTTCTACATAGATTCAGGTTGTTCAAATTATGTGGCAGGAAATGTGGCACTCCTATCAGATTTAGAAGATCCAAAGAACAAGCATGAGGTACAAACAGGAGATGATACAAGACACCTTGTGGAGAAAATAGGAAATGTCAAAGCACTTGATGGAAACATCAACCTACTTAGTAAGGTACTCTATGTCCCTACCATTACAAAGAATCTGATAAGTGTTGGGCAGATAGTAGAGAAAGGGTTGCAAGTCTGGTTCACAAAAGTAGGAGCATTTGTTGAAGATCCAAGTCAAGGATTCAGAAGAATTGCAAAAGGTGAAAAGACAGGTAGATTGTTCACATTTGAATTACAAGACACTAGAAACATTGCTCTCTTTAACTATGGTAGTCAGACACTCACAGAATTGGAAGTATGGCACAAAAGGTTAGCACATATTGGTGAAAGGTCATTAAAGCAAATTTGCAGGGACCAAAGTGTACTTGGACTCCCTAGCTTGTCAAAACAACATATGATTTATAAGTGTAGTGCATGTCAATTTGGAAAGTCTCACATGTTACCATTCATGAAGAAAGGTTATATGCATGGAGATCCCTTGGAGTTGGTTCATACAGATGTATGGGGCCTAGCACGGATGCTTCAATATCTGGATCAAGGTATTATGTCTCCTTTATTGATGATTGGAGCAGATGGACTATCCTATTCTTTATGAAACACAAACATGAAGTTTTTTCATGTTTCAAAAGATATTTGGCTCTTGTGGAGAATCAAACAGGTAAATCACTAAAAGGCTAAGGTCAGATGGAGGGGGGGAATACTTCTCCCATGAGTTTGATTCTTTTCTTCAAGAAAGAGGAATCAAAAGAGAGGTAACTACAACGTACACTCCTGAGCAAAATGGAGTGGTAGAAAGAAGGAATAGGACAATTGTTGAAGTTGCAAGGTCTATGTTGAATGAAAAGCATTTACCTAATTACTTATGGGCTAAGGCTGTATCTATAGCCACTTACTTGATTAACAGGTTGCCTTCAAAATCCCTTGATGGGATGACTCCTTATGAGGCTTGGAATGGAAGAAGACCAAGCTTAGATCATTGTAAAATTTTTGGTTGCATTGCTTATGCTCATGTTCCTTCATAGGTTAGAGGCAAGATGGATCCAAAGGCAGAAAGGTGCATATTCATTGGATATGACAACAATCAAAAGGGCTACAGGTTATACAATCCTACCAACAAAGGATTCTTGGTAAGCAGAGATGTAGTTTTTGATGAGAACAATTCATGGTATGAAGATTCATGCAGGAAGGTCAATTTACCATATGATCTTGAAGAAGATTTTTCAAAGCTTGGTAGAGAACAACCAAAGATTGAAGAACAAGACACCTCAGAGGATGATGAAGAATCTCAAATGGAAAAGATCAAAGCATGGAGGTCTAAAGGTAAAGCAAAATTGCAAGAACTTGGACATGAGGCAGAATCATCACATCATGGCCTAAGAAGATCTATGAGGGAAAAGAAAAAACCACAAAGGTATGGGTTTGACACCTCATTAGTAACTAAACATTCTATCTACATAGCACAGGACATAAACCAAGAGGAGCCATCATCATTTGAAGAGGCCAAAGCAAAAACAGAATGGAAGCATGCAATGAAGGAAGAAATTGAAGCACTTGAGGAAAACAACACTTGGGATTTGGTGCCCAAGACTTCATCTATGAAGGTAATAGGCTCAAGATGGGTCTACAAGCTCAAGAAGAATTCTGATGGTTCCATAAACAGGTATAAGGCAAGACTTGTAGCAAAAGGCTTTGCACAAACTCAAGGAGTTGATTATGAAGAAACTTTTTCTCTTGTAGCTAAGATGCCTACAATCAGAGTGTTACTTAGTATTGCTTCTTCCAAGAATTGGAAGATACTTCAACTAGATGTAAAGAATGCATTCTTGAATGGCTAGATAACAGAAGAGGTATATATGGCACAACCACCTAGTTTTGAGGATCAAGTTTATACTGATTATGTGTGTAAACTTAACAAAGCATTGTATGGTCTCAAGCAAGCCCCAAGAGCTTGGAATTTCAGGCTTGTTTCATTCTTGCAGGAAAAGGCTTTCAACCAAGCAAGGCAGATCCTTCACTCTTTATTAAAAAGAGTAATTATGAGATCATCTACCTATGTGTATATGTAGATGATATTATATTGATAGGAAATGATGTAGATGGTATGAAGAAGATCAAAGATCAGATGAGAGAATAGTTTAAGATAAGTGATTTGGGTTCACCTACCTACTTTCTAGGTTTGGAAGTTGTTTGTTTCTCACTCAAAGAAAGTACATTAAGGACATGTTGGCAAAATTCAAGATGCAAGATTGTAAGACTGCAGGTACTCCAATGGAGGTCAATCACAAATTGAGCTCATATGAAGGTGAACTCATAGAGGACATCACATCATATCAAAGTCTAGTGGGTAGTCTCAACTATGCCACATTGACAAGGGTAGATATATGCTATAGTGTGAGTGTGCTAAGTCAATTCATGCACACACAAAGGAAACCACACATGGGTGCTGCTAAGAGGATACTCAAATATCTCAAAGGAACCATAAATGAAGGACTTTATTATCCTTATGTATCTGATTCAGGTTTGAAGCTATTTTCTAATGCAGATTGGGCAGGCTCCAAGGAAGATAGAAGGAGCACTTCATGTTATCTTACCTTTGCAGGTTCAAAGCTTATTTCATGGTCATCCAAGAAGCAACCCATAGTTTCTCTTTCTTCCACAGAGGCTGAGTACAGAGGTCTTGCCATAGCTACTCAGGAAGCTATGTGGATGAAGACATTATTCACAGATCTTGGATTGGAGTTTGGAACTCCAACTATTTTTTGTGACAATATGAGTTCTATTCATTTGGTTGCTAATCCTATTTTTCATGCAAGGACTAAACATATTGAAGTTCATTATCACTATGTACGAGAGAAGGTTCTAAGCAAAGAGATTCAAATATCATATGTGTCCACTCATCAATAATGTGCAAATATTCTAACCAAAGCATTGGATGGTACAAAGCTTTGAAAATTTAAAGCCATGATTGGTTTGCAGGTAATCTTGGAAGATTGAAGACCTCAAGCATACTTGGATTAAGGGGGAGCTGTTGGATCAAGTCTATGACAAGCCTAAGTATTGTCTTGAGTCCCACAAATTCAAAGAAGAAGCCTTAAAATGAAGACAATGTAAAGTTCACTTGTGAACTACCTCTTGTAACTTTTGAAGACTTTACTTAATGTAAAAGTGAAAGAATCTTAAGTGGTTGAGTCCACTTGATCAAAAAGGGAAAGAGGAGCCACGAATTCATGATTTGTGGTAGATAGAAAATCAAATCAATAACTAATTGATTGGAGAGTGATTGAGGGAAGTTAGCCTCCCAAGCTCAACTATAAATAGATGGCAGCTTTAGTCGTGGTTAGAGAGACCTCAGAGAAGACCTCGAAGAGCTGAGATTTATGCCATATCAAGGTGTGATTCCAAGACACACATATGTATCAGTAAGTCCATTGTATTGTACAATCAATATATTTTCATTTTCATGATCATTTGAGTTCATATTTCCATGTTCTTGTGAAGTGTACTACTCACTGCCATATCTCTCAGTTTTCTCAATGAGATTGCAAAGATGGTTTCTCTAAGATTGGTGCATCATTTTCAGTGATTTAACTTGGTAAATTTATCTCTATAAGTCTACTATATGCTCAACAATTTTGATTTCATTTTGGGTGTTTCCATCTTCAGTTATGTTCAGTTGAAGTCAACCCTGTCTGTTCATTTTCACTTCTCTGTCAGGTACCCGATTTTTTTTTACTCATCTTGTCAGAGTTGTTTTGCAATGTGTACTTACCCAAATTCAATCATTTAAAACTTTTTGGATTCCCATACTGTCTAATATAAGCATACAAATTTTCATAATCATTGAGTTCTTAAATCTTGAGTTATGGTCATTTTTCTGCTCATTGGTCTCATTACTGTAGCAGCCCATGAAAATCGAGATGATGTCATCACTTGCTAAACATCATTCTCAGTGTGTGGTTCATTATTTTTTATGAGATTACTCTTGAAAGTTAGCTCTTTAAGTTAAATAGACTTCCACAAAAGGAATTAAGCTAATTACCGCTGTGCTCAGAGAATTATGCAAAACACTAGACAGGTGTATGAACCAAAATAGCAAGTTCTTCACCTCTGAGCTAACTCCAACTTATCTGTTTTGATCTATCTTTTTGAGAGTGATCTTCCAAGTTATGTAGGGTGTCTAATACATCCATTATCAAGCTAAAAGGGCCCACCACATACTTGTGGAGTTCATTTGGCTGGTGTAGATCAAGGATTTTGCAACACCTCTTCATCTTCAAGCACATACCTATCCATCTCTTCACACTATGTTTACCCCTCCTTCTGGTCTTTCTGTGCTAACAGCCATTTCCAACTCACTCGTATCTGAGCTCCAGTTGTAAGGATAACTATTCAATTGTTGTGCCCACGGACATGCAGTAGTTCCTACACTTGCTTCTGATGATCTAAGGCTTTGTCGCTCCGACTTACCTATATGCTTGCCTAATCTAAGGTTCATGGATTTACTTCCTAGCACTCTCTGATTGTCAATGATTCTTTGTTCTTTATTGCTTGTTTCTTTTTTAATTCCTTTAAGTTCTTGTCTTTTCTTACTGTAAGCGTCAGGAATCGACTTTTTGTTGTACTTTTGAGTTCTCGTTCTGTCAGACTTAAGTTTTTTTCTTTAGGTTTTCGTATCGCACACTTTTACTTTAGTCTTGGACTTGAAAAATTTAAGTCTCTTGAACTTGATGCGTTCCTATCGTCTTTAATCCACAATGCTACCGTTTAGCCTAAGCTAATAATTGACTAAGGGGGTTGAGTAATCTTCCAACCTCAAGTCAGCTCCTTTGATTGCTCTGATGCCCAAGAAGTTGCAATTCCCAAGCCTTGCATTCTTCACTGCCTTGCGTTCTTCACTGCCTTGCTTTGATTGCCTTTGATTGCCTTTGATAGCCCTTGCTAGACCTGTAAAAATCCAATGTTTAGACCAATTTTCAAATTGAAGATCAAGCACTTTGATATATACACCTTTTAGGTCCCTTTTTCCTTTGCCCAATTTTCTCCAATTCCCCCTGGCTTTCACGTAGTACTCATAAAGAGCTTTCTAATGAGCTATAAAGCTCAAAAAACTGACTTTGAATGCAAAAGATATGAGCTTTCAGGTCCTCGAGGGTAAAAATTGACAATTAGGTTTTTGTTCAACTATGAGCTAAGGGGTCTCCTATGAACTTAGTCAGCCAAAAAACAGTTGATAGGTATAAGGCTAGGCTTGTTGCAAAGGGTTATGCACAGGAAAGAGGCATTGATTTTGATGAGACCTTTGCACCTACATGTCGTATGACTACTATTCGGAGCATCTGTGCACTTGGAGCCCATCATGGTTAGAATGTACATCAGTTGGACATTAAAATAGCATTTCTAAATGGTGAGTTGCATGAAGAAGTGTATGTTTTTCAGCCCCGTGGCTTTGTGCAAAAAGGGCATGAAAACCAGGTGTGCAGGTTAAAGAAGGCATTATATGGTTTAAAGCAATCCATGTGCTATTCGCTTGCTTCTATAGACCTAAAACTCGAATAGGGTGTGCAACTCACATCTCATGCTACTTGTTCTTTTGCTCTCAAAATAGATAGTCTCTAAATTGGTCAAATGTAGCCATCATGAAAAATCACTCCACTATCAAACAAAGAACTTGAGGATAACTTCCATTTTAGCGACGTTGACACTTTCTCTCCCTTTGAAGTCATCCTTCAATAATAAATGGGAGAAAATACTTTTGAATTAGAGTTTTTGATTCCTAAGTAGACTTTGTGAGTGGAAATCCTCTCTATACTCCTAAGTACTCTTCAATGACACAACTCGATTGTTTCTATCCCCTATCTAGTAACCGATCTAGAGATTCATCCCAACTTTCATTTGTGTGAAAAAGATATGATAACTTCTATTAAATTATTCTCCCTAGAAATACATTTTCTAAGTTTATCAACATGAATTATTGATGGGTTCTACAATGTGGAGGAAGCTCTAAATTTGATACACAATACGAGGAAGATTTTTAATTATTTTCCAAGGTTTGCAATACCTTCGTGAAAGCTTAGCACAGTTTCTTGTACATAACAAAGTAAAATTTGTTGGCACTTGAAGAAACACTCTCTCGTTCATCAAAGATTATAGTAGATCTCTTCTTTCCAATATATTTTTTAGTACTATCAATAGCTTACTCCATGGTGGCTTTAACTTTATTTCTTGGAACTATTCACTAAGAAACTATGAAAACACTAGACATTTATTCAGCATTCCTATGATAATAAACCAATGGATATAATGCCATAGTTCATTTGAAAAGGAGACATACCAATCACATTACGAGGTCTAATACTGGTTGATCATGTTGGTCTAACCATCTATCTATGGGTGGTCAGTTGTGAAGAAAGAAGTATTATGACCACCACACACAAGAGATAAGACTCTCCTCCAAACCAAATTTCTCTCTCTATATAGCTCTTTACAATGGTCTACCAACTCAGCTAGATGAATACTAAAGTGTTGAGTGTTGCCCATGTAACTACATGTGCTTGACATGTCCTAGTTAATTGGGGCTAGAATCTTCTAGAAGGTTGGACTTAGGTTTGAGTAAAATATCATCCACTCTCTGTGATCCTTCCAAGACTTGAACCCAAGATCTTTCACTAGACACTCAAACACTTAAACACTTAAACACTAGGCCACACCATATTACTTGGTTTAAAGACAACATGAAATTATACTTAAATCCAAAAATTAGATTTTGGAACAACACTAAGATTGACCGACTGATGTCTCATTTCAAATCTCTTTCAACCAATCCCACATACATTTACTTTTTTACATTCTTTCTTTCTTGGAAAACATTTTTGTCCTTGAAAATAGAGATATAAAAAATTCGCAGAATACTCTCAAGCCCATGAACCAAACAATATGCAGTATGCTTCCATATATGTGGTGGGGTTCACCTCTTAATCAAAGTAAAAAGAGGGGAATTTACTTTACTCCAACTTAGTCATTCCCAAAGACTGTCTAATCCTATCCAAACGATTCAAAATCTCATTTGTCTTTGCACTTGATAATATGAATCAAATATGGAAAGAATGATAAGGGTGGGCTAGAAAACATATGTTGGTAGAAGCAATAGGCAAGTTAAAAAAATAAAAGATCTAAATTAGAGCTTTGAGGAGTAGGAGAGACCCACCAATTTTTTCCAATTGATATATGATGTGAATAGTAGAAATCTTCGGAAAAGGCAAGCAATAAAGGAACATCAAAAGTCATAGATTTGGGACCAAGGGGCAACTAATGTCACATTGAGGCTATTTTGAATCATTTTTTGTGTAGTTTTTTCCTAGGAAAAGAGGTTTTCATGTATTTATACTCCAGTTTTGTAAAGATCAAGGAGTTCTTGAGCCTAGGGACTACATTTCCAAGCGTCTAAAATATTTTGAGAATTTTTAGGACTCATTTTGATGTTTAATTAAGCTCTATGACTATTTTTTAATGACTTTATGTGATAAGGGCAATGTCCAAATTCATAAAAGACAAAAACCCTAATTGTAAGGAACTTCTTGAATCCAAGAGAGTGAATTTTCGTACATCTTGCTTCTTGAGATATTTTCTTCTACCTTCTTCTTCCCTTGGGGATCCCATGGTGTTTTTGGAGTGTCCCAACTCCACCTCTACGAAGTGTAGGTACTTTTTCATGCTCTAAACTGTGCATTTCTTGTCATTTGGATGTGTGTGGGCTAATTCCTTGTCCAAGTGCTATTATTTGAGTTCCATAGCTTTTAAGAGACATTGTCACTCTAGCACAATGGCAAGTACCAATGTGAGGATATCCACCTCATAAATGTCAATCCGTGGAGACATGAGGACTAGTACAACGACTGTGAGCAGTGGAACAATGGAATCTTCTATTAGCAAGATCCAAGAAAGTATACAAAGCTCAAAACTAGCTTCAATCTCCAACTAGCTAAAAAAATCCCAATATGAGCTCTCTAGCTCTTTTTATAGTCTTTGACTAGGTTTTATAAGATAGTAACATCATATGAAGTCAGGTGGGCAGTTGAGTGTTGAAGAATCAATCACAAATTGGACATAAAGTTGAAGGTCAAAGTCGAAGAAGAAAAACACATGCCCATGTGAAGGGACAATTTCACACATGTACTATATTTGTAAAGTTAGACTTAACTTTAGTTCTAGAATTTTCAAAAGTCACGAGATTGAGAAAATCTATATAAGTTAGTTTGTATCAATAAACGCAAGAGAGAGTGAGAGTGAGAGAGAGAGAGAGAAAGAGATATTTTGTATGAGTGAGTATAGTCAGGATTCTTTGAGTGATAAAGCACCTGTAAATTTTTGAGTTTCCATAGCTATGAGAAGGATTAATAGAATTTATGTGTATGAGACTCTCTCCTCCATCTTCATGCTTTGCCTATTGTGGTAATGACTTCAAAACTTCAAGTTTCCCAAGCAACTCGATGCCTGGCATCAAGTTTGTGCTGATAAGTCTTTGATTTATTCTCTGAGTTTTTTATATATTGTTGAATCTTCTTAAAAACATGAGCTTCGTGGAGCAAGCCAATGCTTGGCATTGAGTTTCAGTGTAAAGTTGATGCCTAGCATCGAATTCCAACATAAAAGTGTTTTTCTTCATATCTGTGTTCAAGGGGGTATTTCAGGTGCTAAAAAAGTGGTAAAAAACATACCAATTCAATGCTTGGCATCGAATTCTCGCTGCAAGTCGATGCTAAGTTGAAAACTTCTATATTTAGATAGGCGCTTTTACTGAAACAAGCAAGATTTCCTATTTTAGTAGTTAGACATAGTCATCTTGTGAAGGCCATAACTTGGTATATAGTGCAGAATATTTAGCAAATAATAGCTTGTTGGAAAAATCTTCTCTTCTACTTTCATCCACCAAAAGATCTTAGAAAAATAATATTTGTGCTAAGAGAAATGCAAAAGAGTGAATGTATGTCATTTCAGTGATGAGAAATTTATGAAGAAGTAAAGTTCTCAATTTTGGCTATCATTTTTCAAATTTTGAAGAAGCATTGAGTTAATGGTGACCATAGAGGTTGTCTAGTGTCACATTAATTCATTCCTTGTGATGTTTCATACATCAATAAGTGGTATCAAAGCAAAAGCGTTCTAGAGAGTAGAAGGCATCAAAGGTTGAAGTAGAAGTAAAGAATTATGGTAGATCATATCTCCATTGACAAACTAGACACATATAATTATCTTGCATGGGTAATGAGAATGGAAACCTTACTTATGATTAAGGATCCCATGGTGTACATAACAGGTATTAAGAGAGAAATAATCTGCAGGTATAGACCACAGCAAAATGGTGTAGCAAAAAGAAGAAACAGGACTTTGGAATGCAGGTATTAAGAGAGAAATAACCTGCAAGTATACACCACAACAAAATGGTGTAGCAGAAAGAAGAAACAATACTTTGGTTGAGTTTGCTAGAGCTATGCTGAAGGAGAAGAATTGTCCAAATTATCATTGGGCTGAGGTTGTAAATATAGCTACATATCTTGTGAATAGATTACCATGTACAAATCTAAATGGAATGACTCCATATGAAGCTTGGTCGGGTAAGAAACCAACACTAGATCATTGTAAAGTGTTTGGATCAATTGCATATGCTTATGTGCCATCACAACTTAGACATAAACTTGAACCAAAGGCAAAAAAAGATGTGTTCATTGGTTATGATGAAAAGCAAATGGAATCCTCTAAACAAACAATTTCTTGTTTCTAGAGATGTTACATTTGATGAACAGAAAAGTTGGTATGCAGATCAAAGTCATACAGTTGAAGAATTTGAAGAAGAGGTAAGAAGATGTGAGAACAGAAACAATTACAGGTTGTGGAATCCTCTAAACAAACAATTTCTTGTTTCTAGAGATGTTACATTTGATGAACAGAAATGTTGGTATGCAGATCAAAGTCATACAGTTGAAGAATTTGAAGAAGAGGTAAGAATATGTGAGAATGGAAAGTCAAGTGTGCAGGTGAATGGAGATGAAGAGTATATGCAAGCAAGTACATCTAGAAGTGGATTAACAAGAAGAAATGAAGAAGCTCCTATATTTGATGAAGAGCTATATCCAAACAAATATGAAGAATGTGAACCAAGGAGTTCAAGTAGGACAAGAAGGCAACCAGAAAGGTATTCTTATGATACTTCTTACATAACTCAGAATAACTATGCATATATGGTCAAAGATGATCAAGAACCTCAGAATTATGATGAAGCAAAAGATAAGAAGCAATGGGAAGAAGCAATGAGGGAAGAATTCAATGCACTAGAGGAGAAAAAGACTTGGGAACTTGTTTCTAAACCAAATGGTAAGAAGTTAATTGGAAATAAATGGGTTTATAAAGTGAAGAAGCTTGTAGATGGAAGTATAGCCAGATACAAAGCTAGACTAGTGGTAAAAGGCTATGCTCAAACTTATGGCATAGATAATGATGAGACATTCAGCCCTGTAGCTAAGATGTCAACTATAAGGACAATCATTGCGATTGCAACATCAAAAGGATGGACTCTGAGTGAACTGGATATAAAGAATGCATTCTTGAATGGATACATACCAGATGAGGTATACATGGCACAACCTCACGGGTTTATAGATTCTAGGTATCCAAATTTTGTCTGCAGATTGAGAAGAGCACTCTATGGATTGAAGCAAGCTCTAAGAGCATGGAACTATAGAGTGGTGAAGTATCTCAATGATCTTGGGTATCAAAGTTCAAAAGCAGATCCAAGTCTACTCCTCAAAAGAATAGATGAAGGTACAATCTACATTTTTATTTATGTAGATGACATTATAATCATAGGTACTTCAGATGAAGGAATTAAGGAGGTAAAGAGATTACTTGAGAAAGATTTCAAGATCAGTGATCTAGGAAATTTATCATACTTTCTTGGTATGGAAGTCACTTATGTAGATCATGGCATATATGTATCACAAGAAAGGCATCTTCTGAACCTATTGAAGAGGTTTGGTATGGAAAATTGCACAAAAGATTCAACTCCCATTGAAGTTAATCATAAGCTCAGTAAATATGATGGTGTAGAATACAAAGATATGAGGAAGTATCAATCTCTTTTGGGTACTTTGATTTATGCTACACTAACAAGACTTGATCTTAGTTATGCAGTGGGAAATCTCTCACAATTCATGCATTGTCCAAAGGATCCACATTGGATTGGAGGTCAAAGAATTCTCAGATATATCAAAGGAACCATAAAGGAAGAACTATATTATCCTTTTACTTTAGATTTGAAAATGAGAGCCTATAATGACTCAGGTTGGGCAGGTAATCAAGATGATAGAAGATCAACTCATGGCTACATGATATACATTGGTGATAAGCTTGTAAGTTGGTGTTCAAAGAAACAACAAAGAGTAGCCATTATCATCAATTGAAGCTAAGTACAAAGGACTTGTAGAAGCAGATAAGGAGGTCATATGGATGCAAACATTATTCAAAAGCTTGGGCATTAATCAAGGTATACCTACAATACATGGAGATAACATGAGTTCACTTTATCTTGTAGCAAATCCAGTATTTCATGCAAGAACAAAACATATAGAGGTACAATATCATTTTCTGAGAGAAAAAGTAATGGAAAAAGAAATTGAAGTGGAGTACATTTCTACAAAAGATCAGATAGAAGACATAATGACAAAGAGCTTCGTTGGTGTGAAGATGAGTAGATTCAAAAGCATGGCACGAGTAAAAGAAAGGAAGAAGATACGAAGAAACAAAGAATATCAATTAGTGAATGAGGGGGAGCTGTTGAAGAATCAATCACAAATTGGACATAAAGTTGAATGTCAAAGTCTAAGAAGAAAAACACATGCCCATGTGAAGGAACAATTTCACACATGTACTATATTTGTAAAAGTAGACTTAACTTTAGTTCTAGAATTTTCAAAAGTCATGAGATTGAGAAAATCTATATAAGTTAGTTTGTATCAACAAACATGAGAGAGAGAGAGGGAGTGAGAGAGAAAGAGAGATTTTGTATGACTGTTGCCAATGGATGTATTAGACACCCTATGTACCTTGGAAGATCACTCTCAAAAAGATAGATCAAAACAGATAAGTTGGAGTTACCTCAGAGGTGAAGAACTTACTATTTTGGTTCATACACCTGTCCAGTATTTTGCATAATGCTATGAGAACAACAGCAATTAGCTTAATTCCTCTTGGGGATGTTTAGTTAACTTAAAGATCTAACATTCAAGAGTAATCTCATAAAAATAATGAACGACACACTGAGAATGATGTTTAACAATTGATGACATCATCCCGATTTTCACGGGCTGCTATAGTAATGAGACCAGTGAGCAGAAAAATGAACATAAGTCAAAATGTAGGAATCCAATGATTATGAAAATTTGTATGCTTATACTAGACAATGAGCTGAATCCAATAAGATTTAAATCATGGAATTTGAGTAAGTACACATGGAGAACCAGCTCTGACAAGATGAGTAAAAAAGTCGGGTACCTGACAGAGAAGTGAAAATGAACAGACAGGGTTGACTTCAACTGAACATAACTGAAGATTCAAACACTCAAATGAAATGAAACTTGGTAAGCATATAGTAGACATATAGAGCTAACTTTACCAAGTTAAATCACTAAAAATGATGCACCAAGCTCAGAGAAACATCTCTGCAATCTTACTAAGAAAACTGAGAGATATGGCAGTGAGTAGTACACTTCACAAGAACATGGAAATATGAACTCAAATGATCATGAAAATGAAAGTATAGTGCTTGTACAATACAATGGACTTACTGATACATATGTGTGCCTTGGAGTCACACCTTGATATGGCATAAAGCTCAGCTCTTGGAGGTCTTCACATAGGTCTCTCTAACCACGACTAAAACTGTCATCTATTTATAGTTGAGTTTGGGAGGCTAACTTCCCTCAATCACTCTCCAATCAATCAGTGATTGATTTGATTCTCTATCTACCACAAATCATGAATTCGTGGCTCCTCTTTCCTTTTTTGATCAAGTGGACTCAACCACTTAAGATTCTTTCACTTTTACATTAAGTAAACTCTTCAAAAGTTAGAAGAGGTAGTTCACAAGTGAACTTTACATTGTCTTCATTTTAAGGCTTCTTCTATGACTTTGTGGGACTCAAGCCAATACTTAGGCTTGTCATAGACTTGCTCCAATAGCTAAGAGCCCTCACCCAAAGGTCCTACTACTTCACTAAACCAATGAGATGACTTGCCTACAGGCATGGTATGGCCACTGGGTGGGTCTTGTATATGTATAATCTGTATAGCTTGCAATTCTGATGGCCTTTCAGTTGTCTCTAGCATGATAGATAAGCTCTCCATATCAACCACTTGCTGATTTATGCTTGCTTGAGAGTTGGTTCCTGCTATGTCAGCCATGTTATGCTTGCCTGCTGGAAGAGGAAAACCATATTAGCATTGCATAGGAAACAAAATAACACCATGTTCCCTCTACAATACCAACATGCTACCAATGTGGTTAGCGAGTTAGCGAGTGAGATGTTTCCTGTGACTTGTGAGTGTTAGCTAGCAAGTTAGTGGTTTGTCACTCTGGATGTGCATTGTAATTAGAATGCATCTATTCTGGTATGAATGGATTTACAAACTTGGGTCGGGTGGTTTGCTACAAGATTTTATTCTCCAAACTTTAAGTGTAGGATCACCTCATTTGACTGTGATGACTTTTGGATGCTCAAATACATTAACATGGATTTGAGACTTTTTGGGTACCCATTTCTGGATAATCCTATGTATGATAGGCAACTTAGGGGTGTGGAATGCAGATGTTTGCCATGAGATTTGAGTCTTGGACACCCTGATTTTTCTAGCATTGGGATTAACCTTCATCGATCGCTTAGGAACCCAAATAAAAATGGTCTTTTTTAGGAGAATTTTGGAACACTCTTTCGTTGTAGTTGTTTGAGCAGTTTGTTTGGTGCATCATTGGGGATCTGACACCAGAGCAAAGGGTTGTTCACTGTTGCATACCTAGGTCTGCTTCAAAGTTTGAGTCTTCTTGCCTTGTGCTCTCCATGGACTATGAGCATAGACCATCTGCTTCCTCTACTTCCTGTACTCCTTTGGTTGCTTTGTCTCGATCATCTTTGGAAAAGAAGGGAGCTCCACCGAATCCTTGAATCCTTTTTTGAGAACCTCAACCTTCTACATCACAGAGTTTTGGACAAGAACAACATCTTTATCTTCATGTGTACTCCTAGAAAGACCAAGATTTGGTGCCTTTTCTAGTTCCTTAAGTGCTTGATTTTCTAGCTCAAGGGTGATGCGATTGTGATTTGCCCAGACAAGAAGAAGTCCACTTCTTAGGTTTAGGTTGACTGCATGATCATAGATCCAGTCTTGACCCAAGACAAGAGGCTCAGTGAGATTTGCATCTTGACACACTAGCACCTTTATTGTCATAAGAACGTCTTGAAGGTAGATGGGAAGCTCCACCTTGCCCATGCAAGGGATTTACACACCTCCCAATCGTATGAGATATGCTTCTATAGGATTGATGCTTAATTGCAATTCTTAACAGTAAGAAAGTCTAACTGCACTAGTGGCTGCACCTGAGTCAATCAAGGCTCTAACGAAATAATCTAGTGCTTCTTGTTATAAACTCTTTTGTCTGGGCAATGTCATCTTTTGAGAGATTGTTTTCGTCCTTAACAATTCTACCGAAGGTTTTCTCCAATTTGGTACTAAAGACACTTGATAGAGAGTGCCATGTTCCACTGTTGGCCTTATAGTGTAGATTTGGCATTCCTTGAATAACCTATGGACATCTTCTTCCATAGTTGGCCAATATACCCCTAACCTTTGCAATGTTTGTAGGGTTCGATGTTTGGAGTGATGTTGCTTTAGTGCACCTACATGTGCCAATTGCAACCACTTTGCATGCTCATCATCTTCTACACAACGAGCTAGTATACCTTGATTGGTGTGCTCATACATACTACCTGCTAGTATATCGCATTTTTGAGATCTCACTAGTTCTTTATCTTTGGCTATCAAATACAAGATGTTTAGGTCCAAATGTTAGAATAGGCACTATATGTTTAGTCCAATCAGGCACTACTTCTAGATTGAACAAGTAAGCATCAAAAAGTTCATCTAATACTCCTTGAGGAGACTCTCCAGAAGTGAGTTGAGAAAGGTGATCAACTCTCAAGTGTGTCCTACCTTTCCTAACCACAACTTCAAAGTTGTATTCCATTAGTAAGAGGAACCATCTTACTAATATGCCCGTATTGCATGGTTTGTTCACTAGATATAATAGTGCTTGGTGATCTATAAAAAAATTAAACTTATTTGCAAGAAAATAATGTCTAAACTTTTTCATCGAATATACCATACCTCCTCCTTCTCTTTCAATAGTGGTATAGTTTCGTTCTGCTGCATTCAACTGTCTACTTGTGTATAGAAGGGGACGATCCATATTACCTTCACCAATTGGTTGTGCAATTACACACCCAATAGCGTAATTGGATGCATCCACATGAACATGGAATGGCTTGTTCCAATCTGGTGTAGTCAAGATTGGTGTTGAACACAATCATCATTTAAGCTCGTTAAAGGAGTTTTCACATTCGTCTGTCCACTCAAAGTTAATAAGAAGAGAGTACAGAGGCTTTGCAATGATGGCATACATGTGAATGAAACATCACTAATAACCATCATGCCCTATGAAAGCTTGTACCTCTTTGACATTCTTAGGCCTATGTAGCTCTATAATTGCTCTAACTTTCTCCTCGTCTGTGGATATGCCATTCTTTGACACAATGTGTCCTAGAATCTTGCCTTGCCTAACCATGAAAACACAGTTTTCTAGGTTCAAGCAAACTTGATATTCTCTACATTTGTCAAAGATTTGTCTAAGCTTAGGTATATGTGTTTGTCTAATGTTGGAATGAGCACAAAGATCATCAACATAGACTTCTAAGATTTTCCTCAAGATCTCTTTAAGTAAATGACACATCAGCCTCTGAAAGGTAGCTGGCACATTGGCAAGCCCAAATGGCATTACCCGAAAAGCAAATGTGCCCCACTCTATGGCAAAAGCCATCTTATGTTGATCCTCTAGAGCAATGGCCACTTGATTGTATCCAAAGAATCCATCAAGGAAGTTGTATACTTCCTTGCCTACCACTCTTTCTAATAGATGCTCAGTGATAGGAAGCGGGTAACTATCTCTAATGGTGGCATTAACCATCTTCAAGGTAATGCATACACGTAGCTTTCCATTATTTTTGGGCACCACTACAATGGGTGATACCCATTCAGTGTGCTCAATTTCATAGATAAATCTTGCTTCTACCAACCTATCTATCTCGTATTTGATCTTGACAGCATAATTGTCATTATATGTGTATGGCTTCTGCTTAGAGGGTTTGGCATCTGAGTTCATGGGAATCGTATGTGAGCATATGTTAGGGTCTACACTTGTGCGGTCCTTGTAACTCCAAGCATACACATCTCTATACTCTCTTAACAAGGCTATCAACTCCTGCTCCTTGTCCTCTATCAAATCATACCCTATGTACATGCATCGTTCTTCACTTCTTCTATGGTCACAACAATTTTCTTTGTGGTTTCTTTGTTATCATAGGCCTCTCCTGCTAATGCTTTGCATTTAAGAATCCTTATCATGACTCTCTTGTCTTCTATCTCATACTTCTTGAAATATTTAGGGACCTCAAACAAAGATTCTACCTCGTCTAATGATGCTTCTCTCTTCTTTCTTTTCTTTCCATCACTTTTGGTGGTCACCTGTGTGGGTAATCTCACATCATTTGTAAGCCCTTCACGTTCTTGGGGGTGAGCTTCTACTTTGTATAGGTATTCCTCTTGTGATACCCAAAAAGGGTCCATAATAATCAATTCTAGATCTGAGTCACTTGCTTCTTTAGGCACATCAGTGCTAGGCTCACATTCCTCAATAACCGAATCACACATAAGTGGATCTATAGTGAAAAATGAAATGTCATAGCCATCTTCATCACAGTGTGGTGTCCATTGCTCTTCATTGATGGCTACATCCATTGTGGCTAGAATTTCAGCCCAGCCATGAGGTTCAAACTCTTCATTTGGAAATACTACAGGTGCATAGGTTGGGTCTCAAATTGATCTTTGAATTTCCTTCACACCTACCTCTCTAGCATTCTCTCTTTTCTCTTCTTCTTCTTCTGCCACTTTGCACATCCATAGATGAGTGTCTTCATGCATCCATTAGGATCCTGATCCTATGGAATGCACTGATTTTGTATCTTCTATGGCTGTGTGGATGGGATTCCACTATATTGGGGGCACATCTTTACAAGAGTAATCCTTGAGATTGACTTTGGTCATAACTCCTAAGTGTTGAAAGTACAAGGAATTAATTCCCCAATCTTGCACTACTTGCAATTGTCTCAAGAATGGTCTTCCCAAAATCATCCCATAGGCCTGGTTTTTGCTAAAGTCACATATGGAGAAAGTGTGCTCAAACACCACACCACAAGTTGCGAGAGTTATTCCTTATAGCAATCCTAAAGGTCTCTCTATATGAACATAAGCCATTTGTAGTTTCATTCTCGTTGGCTTGAGTGTTGGTTTGCACCAACGCTTCCATAGAGAAGTGGTAGCAATGGCAACTCTTGCACCTGAGTCCAAAATAACTTTGGTGGTGTAACCTTGATGAGTGATGGGGAGATAGGTGTTTCCTTCTTCACCTTCGCTCATGTCTCCTATCGTATCCAAGGATATCTATGGCATTGTCTTATGAGATCCTACCTACAAATGAGGCTTAGCTACTTCTGTCACTTGATTGGATACGTGTTTCTACAATTCTCGCTCAACCTTGTGTAGCTCCTCTAAAGTGAGATTGCACTACACTTTAGTGTTTTTTACTACCTCTGTATTCCTAGGTATGGCTGATTCTTTGTTCCTTATCATGACCATGGGTGCTCTCATACAGGTAGACTTTGCTTCTCATGGGCCTGTGAAATACAGTACTTCCTATAGGGAATTAGACTCGAGGTCTAGTCGTTCACTTGAATGGGAGTCCTCCTATTCTCCATAAATAGAAGGAATATCTTGTGGGAATTGATCATGTAGGTCATTCACAAGTTCAAAGGAAGGAGCATTTTCACTTTCTTCTCTGGCCACTTCTCTTCTTGAATCTCTCTTAGAAATTCTTGGGAATATCAATTCATAGAAGAAAAGGTGTCTGGATTAGTGGAATTAGTCACATAAGCTTCCTTGGGAGGAAGGCTTATTCTTTCACTTCTAGTATTACTCACCTGTAATGTAGTTTGTTTTCCTGACTCAGCTATCATTCTTTCCAATGTTTCTAATAATCCATCAAAGTATAACTAAGTTTTAGCTGAACAAGAGTAATTGAAGAGGCGACTGGCTTCAAACATGGTTTGACCCAACTCGACCATCTTATCACAAAGCTTTGTTCTTTCAATCTCTAAGTCCGCTCTAAGGTAACACTTTTCATGATCTTTTATGTTTGGCCCTTCCTAGATTTGGGCCTGATATGCTTTAAGCATCATGTCTAGGTCTTCAAGAGTGGGATTTGCTAAGGATGATCCTACTCTAGGTGGTGGGGGGATTGTATGAGGCGGATTAGAAGGTGCTATATTGGAAGGTGGTGGGGATGGTGGTGGTGGTGGTGGTGGTGGTGGTGGTGTGAGAGAGTGTGCTTGAGATGTGAGTTCAACTATTTTGGCTTTTGTTTCTTTTAAGCTTTCCTCAGATTTGCTTATCTTCTTAGACCATTGCCTTTTCATTCTCTCTCGCCTATCCTTCCATGCTATCATCCTTCTTGGTTATACTCTCAGTCTCACTAACATCAAAATTCTTTTCTTAACCTAGGCCTTGGTTTTGCTATAACATATGAGCTCTCGTGACCACGTGCACTAGGGCAATGGAAGTCACACTTCCATTAGAGTCTATTACTAACCCAATCACATTGACGGGAGTCATCTTCAGTGTATTGTTTGGGTTCTTTGGGCAGTCTAGTAAGAGGTGCTCCTTCCCACAATCTGGACAACAAAAACCTTGAATTATCACTGATTAGGGTTGTACGTGTGCAAGTATAGGGCAATCATGAATGAAGTGATCACCTTGGCATCTGTAGCATGGTCCTCTAGGTGCTGGGGTTCTAGCTCCAAATTTGGTTCGCTCGGGTCTTTGTAATAGTATGTCTCATTAGGCTCAGGTGACTGCATATAGTAAGCCTATGGGCTATCGACATGAGTTGAGTAAAAATTGTGATCACTCGGGTCACTTTCTGTAATCAATGGTGATGCTAGCACTAAATCTCTATTTAAGTTTTCTTCAGCTACTACATACTTTACTAGAATCACATTGGCTGGAGTTGGAGGTTGTTGAGCTAACACACGCTAAGGCCTTTGTTGAGCCTGGTAGGGTTGCTGGGGCCTACCATACTATTGTGGGAACTAGTTTTGGTATCTACCTTGTTGTGGATATGGCTGTGGATAATTTTGTCTAACCGCTTGCTTGTTATAAGGGTAGTCTTGTGTGGTGTGATCAATGTATCTCCTTTCTATGGTGCAGTATTGGTTGCTAGGGTTCACTTGGGATTGACCCATGATTGGGCACACATTAGCCATATGATCTCCTCCATAGGTATAGCACCATTTCACAGGGGAAAATTTGGGTATCTATTTGCGAGAGACTCCCAATTTCTGAGCTACCTTCTCTACAAGTTCCTCAATAGATGTGGATTGTTTAGAAGCGGGGCTAGTAGAGCTATCTAAATCTTTATGGATCTTTGAAAGCTCTAATTCCTCCCCTAGATTATCCTCAATGTCTATGCACATTCACACACACTCTTCTATGGATCTAGGGTCCTTTAAGTACACATAAATTTGGTACTTAATAATCCATCCAAGAATAAACCCACTTGTTTGGATGTAGCGGGTAACTCTGGCTTTGGGCATCTCTCTAGGTATTGTCTGAACCTTCTTCCTGCAAGTCTAACCATTTGTTGAGGTGTCTATTTGAAACTATGTATCAGCGAGGAAGTATTGTGTCTGATGCCACTCTTAGAAAACTCCATGATGAAGGCTTCTAGTAGTTGGTCTATATTTCTTATTTTCCTCTCTTGTAGTCATTGAAACCATGTAAGAGCAGTGTTCTTGAGTGTTAGACCAAAAGCTTTGTATTGTGTGAATAGAGCATCAACTTGCTCATCTCTCAATACTTGCCTAAATTCAGCCACATTATCATAAGGGTCTCCTATACCATCGAAATAATTCTTCATATATTTGACTAGTTGTGTAGGCCTTAAGGTCCTAGTGTGTTCTCTAAGCCTTTCCAAAGGGAATTCATCTGTGTTTCTTTGATTTCTTGGGTCTCTATGTCCCTTGTTTTCCATTCGTTCAGTCTCAATTCTTATTCTTTCTCCTCCTATTGGGTTAGCAAAGCTTACTTCCGGCCTATCTCTACTCCTGTCCCTTTGAGCTCCATGAGCTTGGGATGTTCCAGCTCCTTGGTGACCAAAAGAGACATTGGATCTTGGTTGGGGAAAAACAAATTCACCCTTCTAAGTGTATGCATGGCTACCATGATTTGAGACCACAAAAACCCTCTCTAAAGTATTGTCTAAGCAGGTCACTTTGCATGGGGTATCCGGATCTTTGAATTCATATATTGTAAGCATTCCCACTTCATTAGGATGGTCGGGTTTATACCTCCAAAAAGACTCGTTGGTCTCTCAGTTTAAAAGTAAATCTATGCTCTTATTGTCTTGGGGAACCCACTCTAGAGTGACTATTCTAGTCACGGTTGATTTGCCTCAAGGGATTCTTGGCTCTCTTCCTAAGTTCCCTTGCTCTATGTCTAATTCATCTATTCTATCTAGTTGGGTGGTGACTACATACATTGTTCCTTCTTTATTTATGTATGCACTGTTGGAGTTAGATTATATTGCCTAATTCATCTATTCTATCTAGTTGGGTGGTGACTACATACATTGTTCCTTCTTTATCTATGTATGCACTGTTGGAGTTAGACTTCTGCGGAAGCATGCGAACAACACAAGGAAGAAGAAGAAGCTTGGAGCACAACACACAATACTGAATGTATTACTAGAGAATGTACAAAGATAAGTAGCCCATTAGGGCAATAGGCGTATATACAAGCCGAGGGAAAAAAACCTCCTAAAGAGGGAAAAAAGTGCCCCGGTGGTCCTAGTGTGTTCACACACATCACTACCTAAATTATCAACAAATCCCCCTTGGGAGTGATGCGGTGAACAAGGAGCTGGCACTCATGTATAATGAAGTGCCAAGCTATGTGGAAATCACTCCACAAAAGGAAGTAAGCCCAAAGGTTTGCGAAAAGCTTCAAACTTCTCCCTAGGGAGAGCCTTCGTGAAAAGGTCTGCTATGTTCTCCTGCGTGGGCACATATGCCAAGCTGATCTCCCCAACAGAGAACCTCTCCCTGACATAGTGATAATGCACCTCAATGTGCTTAGTGCGAGCATGGAACACAGGGTTCCTCGCAACTGCCAATGCGCTCCGACTATCAGTGAAGATGGTGGTGTGGCAGAAGACTGGCCAACACCCAAATCAGCCATAAGGCGTCTGAGCCACACACACTCAACAGTCGTTGTGAAAGCTACCCTATACTCAGCCTCACAACTAGAAGTGGCCATAGTAGGCTGCTTCTTGCTCAACCAAGATATACATGAGCTACAAAGCATGAAGCAAAAACCACTCGTGGACATATGAGTGTCATAGCAACCAGCCCAATCTGAGTCAGAAAAAGCATGCAAATCTGGCGGTAGTGATCCCCCCTTGGGATAAAACAACCCAAGTAGCCGAGTACCACTCAAGTAGCGAAAGATGCGCTTAACCGCCTTCCAATGCATGAATCCTGGGCAATGCATAAACCTGCTCATCTGTGAGACAGCAAACTGAATATCTCGTCGAGTAATGCATAAATAAATCAAGCATCCAATAGCCTGCTGATAGAGAACAACATCAAATGCATCTCCAATCGTAAACCTGTCTCCATAGGAGTAGCAATAGGCTTACAGTCTTCAAGGCCAAAACGCTGCAATAATGTGTCAATATATTTTGTTTGACAGAAAGCCATCCCACCATCAACTTGCATAAACTGAATTCCCAAATAGTGATGCAGATGCCCCAAATCAGACATCTCAAATGAGGCATGCAAATCAGCCTTGAAATCAGCAATATGCTTCTCAATAGGACCAGTGAGCAGCATGTCGTCAACATAGACAACAATGATCAGAAGCACATCATTAGCACACTTAACATATAAGGTGCTTTCAGTTGGACTGTTCTCAAAGCCATGTGCAATCAGATAGGCATGTATCTTCTCATACCAAGCACATGGTGCTTGCTTTAAACCATATAATGCCTTCTTTAACCTGCACACCTGGTTTTCATGCCCTTTTTGCACAAAGCCACGGGGCTGAAAAACATACACTTCTTCATGCAAGTCACCATTCAGAAATGTTGTTTTAATGTCCAACTGATGTACATTCCAACCATGATGGGTTGCAAGTGCACAAATGCTCCGAACAGTAGTCATACGGCATGTAGGTGCAAAGGTCTCATCAAAATCAATGCCTCTTTCCTGCGCATAACCCTTTGCAACAAGCCTAGCCTTATACCTGTCAACTGTACCATCACGTTTATTCTTCAGCTTGTATACCCACTTAGTGCCAATGGCCTTCTTGCTAGGAGGCAAGTCACATAAAGACCATGTACCATTCTTCATTATAGCATCATATTCAGATTGCATAGCAGCCATCCAATTTTCTGAATTTTATGCTTCATCAAAAGAAACAGGCCCATTCTCATCACAAAGACTAGACGCAGCCATAGCATAGCAATCTGATGCAAAGGAGGCACTATGAGAGCCTGAACGAGTACGATATGACAAAGGTGCATCTAATTTGTTGTCACGCAAAGTTTGAACCAGCCATTTTGGCATAGTTTTTGCCTGCTCAATATCAGCTCTCTCATCAACAAGTGCATCATGTAAATCTGCATCAAAAATGGAATGATCTGCATCATCATATGAAACCTGCAAAGGCTGAGAAGTTGCCTCATTAGGACCAGCACTAGACTGTCCACCTGTAAAAAGAGGCATCAAAGTATCATACATGTCTTTGGAGCTAACAGATGTCTCCTTAGTACATGAAAGCAATGGCTGAATAGCATCTTCCACAAAGACAACATCACGGCTAACCAGAATGCATTTAGTCTGTGGATGATACAGACGATAGCCTTTACTTTCAGAACTGTACCCAACAAAAATACATTTTACTGCCTTATCATCCAATTTTCTGTGATGTTGTTCAAGCACTAATGCATATGCCAAACAACCAAAACATGCAGATGAGCAACAGATGGCTTGCGATCATGCCAAGCCTCATATGGAGTGATAGACTGCAGCGCTTTAGTGGGACACCTATTAAGTACATATGTTGCACACATGACAGCCTCAAGCGAGAAACTATGTGGTAAAGCCTGACTCTTTACCATACACCTCGCCATCTCCATGAGTGACCTGTTCTTCCGTTCAGCAAATCCATTCTGTTGAGGTGTATACGGCACTGTACACTGGTGTTTTATCCCACGTTCAGCCAGAAATGCATTAAAATCAGAAGACATATATTCCCCCCCTCGATCAAAACGGAGTGTGCCCATTTTACATGCTGACAGATTTTCAGCCAAAACCAAAAACTGTTTGAAGCACAAAAACACTTCGGACTTTGCCTTCAATGGATATACCCATGCATGCCTGGAAAAATCATCAATGAAAGTCACGAAGTAAAGATGTTTTCCAAAAGAAGGTGTCTGCATAGGACCACAGACATCACTATGTACAAGCTGCAATTTCTGCGTAGCCCGAACTGAACCATCTTTTGGAAAGGAGGAACGCTGCATTTTGCCCAAAATACAGCCTTCACATACATGTTTTCCAGGTGCCTCAAGCTTGGGCAAAGAAGACACCATATCAGATTTCTGCAGGCGTAGCAAACTAGCAAAATTCAGATGACCAAAGCGTGCATGCCAAAGCTTTGCATCTGACATAGCCTGAGAATCATGAACTGCACATGCCGAATCATTCACAGATCTTTCATAGTCTATGAGCTTATACAGCCCACGACATAAAATGCCCGAAGCAATAATAACATCGCCATTTGACAGATCATGAACTGTACATCTGTCATCAACAAATTTCACAACCAAGCCAATCTTGGCTAATGCAGAAACTAATAACAGATTCTTCTTGATCCCTGGCACAAATAAAGCATCTGACAAGGTGAAAGAACTACCATCAGCAGTAGTCAGAATGATCTTACCAACTCCCATAACAGGATAAGAGGAGTTGTTGGTGCATGTGACAGTATTCCTTGTAGGGGCAGGCTCGAGTGAAGAGAAGAAACTGCGCTGCGAGGTAATATGTTTGGTCGCCCCACTGTCAAAGTATCAAACATCTGAGTCCACTGCAGACATGCACTGTTCATGAGAAGATGGGTCAAAACTGCAAACATAAACGCCCATTCTTCTTCCTGCACAAGATTAGAAGACTCTGTTTTTGGTGTAGAGGCTTCTGCAACAACCATTCCAGCCTCCTTTTTCTTTGCCTCTTTTGCAGCCAGTTTTGGACAGTTCTTTATGATATGATCATTCCTTTTACAGTACTTGCAAAACAATTTTTGCTTTTTTGATTTCTTCTCATCTTTATCCTGGTTCTTCGAATGTGCAACATTTGCATATTTTTGCTTACTAGTAGAAGAGCTCCATTTTCCTTTGCCCTTCTGACTAGCCAGGAAAGCTTGATCTGCAACACGCATAATGGACCTGTTCTGTCTGGACTGACCTTCCTGCAACAGAACAGAAACTAAACCCTCAAATGATAAGGCATTCGGATTGCCTTTCATCATCAACCGAAGAGTAGAAGCAAAACTCTGATATGAATCAGGAAGACCATTCAGAACGGTCTGCACAAGTGAGCTATCTGGTATAACCTCATCAGCAGAAATCAACTATTCCTTCAAATCTTTGATCTTCGTTAGGAAACTGTCCATAGAATCACCTTCATTCATGTGCTCACTCTCCAACTGTTTTCAGAGGTAAGCAACACGAGCCTCATTCCTAGCTTGGTACAATGTGGTAAGTGTATCCCAAGCATCCCTAGCTGTTCTGCAAGAGCGAATGTGAGGAATAATGACACGTTTGATAGACAAAGCTATCAATGCATGTGCCTGGGCATCTTTGCCATCCCAACGAATCTACTCTGCAGTAGGTGCAACAGAATCAGCAACACGAACAGGAATCTACACAATATCATCTTCGACACCATCTTCATCAGATCCAGCACTTGTATTCGTAGTACCTATTGTTACAGGTGTAACATGACGTCTTTCAACACCCTACACAATGTTCCACAATCCTTTTGCAACCAATACATGTCGCATCATATAAGCCCATAATGGGTAGTTGGTACCATCCAACTTATCCTCAACAGCCAACATACGGAATACATCACTGCTTTCAGCCATGGCCGATGACTAAAATACCTCGATGCAGAAAATTGACTCTATCTCAAAAAGTTGAACAGAACTGCCCAGACGAGTTCTGCTAGA
This sequence comes from Ceratopteris richardii, assembly GCA_020310875.1. Classification (NCBI taxonomy): domain Eukaryota; kingdom Viridiplantae; phylum Streptophyta; class Polypodiopsida; order Polypodiales; family Pteridaceae; genus Ceratopteris; species Ceratopteris richardii. Next base: position 119,355,177 of record CM035442.1, read on the forward strand.
CCTGTAGCAGACTTCGAGACGCTTAAATTGGCGAACAGAAACTGGTATATACCTTTGGCGCAAAAAGACAAAATAGCCTGCATAAGCACTGCGATAGTGCGTTCGGAGGCCGAAACGAGCTCAGATCGCGATTTCGACACCACATAGCAAAGCTATTTTGATATCGAAAACACCCTGAGTATGCTCACCAAAATTTGTACGATTATGAGATTGCAAACGGAGGAGTGTCGACGGTGCCCTAGATAAAGCGACGACCTGCTTTGATACCAATTGTTGGAGTTAGACTTTTGCGGAAGCACGCAAACAGCACAAGGAAGAAGAAGAAGCTTGGAGCACAACACACAATACTGAATGTATTACTAGAGAATGTACAAAGATAAGTAGCCCATTAGGGCAATAGGTGTATATACAAGCCGAGGGGAAAAAACCTCCTAAAGAGGGAAAAAAGTGCCCCGACGGTCCTAGTGTGTTCACACACATCACTACCTAAATATATCAACATGCACCATTTTCGAATTTGACTACTCGATGTTCTAGTATAATGGGTTGATGTAGGTTTTTAATATGGACAACATGTCTTCTCAGATCGTCCTCATAGATGGGAGCACCTAATCGATTGGTCTTGATGTATTCTAGTTGAGTCTTATAAGGTCCTTCTAGCTTTTCTAGGTACGCCACTCCTAAGTTACCTATGGATCTCTCCATGCTATATGATATCTTAGAATCAGTCATTTTGGAATTTAGAGCATATTGTTAATCACTCAATTGCTAGGCCCAAGACATAGTAATATGATTGACACTAGCTTCAGAGGATTTGAGGCTTTGTCTATCCCATCCTAGATATCTTCCTGACCTAATGTTGGCATTCAAGGTCAAGCATAAGGCAAAGGAATGCTTCAAAGAAGTGGACACATAAGAAGAGGTAGCATGCAGGGAGCTCAAAGAAGCACACATCAAATTTTTAGAAGAAATCCCTATAAAAATAGTGATTTTTATCACTAAGAATCATTATATATATCATTTCTCATTTTTGCAACTTCATTTTGTTCAAGACAAGGATTCCTTGAGCTTGATGAATATTAGAAGTAGCTACCTGCCAATTTTCATAATTTTTAGAGTTTGTTTGAGCCCTCAAATAATCCTTAGAACCTAATTTTTAACTAGGCCGGACACTAGATCTCGACAGGGCCAAAACTAGTCCAAAAACTATAAAAAGTGATAGAGAGATCATTTTTGAGGTGTTCTTTTTAGTAGTTCCTTGAGCTTTGCTTTGGAGAGATTGAGCTTTTGTAAGAGAGTTCTTTTGCAATTGAAGATTTCCATTGTTCCTATCTTTGATATGACTTTCTCATAAAATTGTGATTCTTTAGAAATTCAAAAATTTTTCCCGGTGATTCTCTGAAAGTGAGAAAATCACAATTCCCTGGAATTGTACATTTTAAGAAAATCATGATTTTCTGGACTTGATAAAATTTGAGAAAATCGTGATTCTCTAGCCTTAGCATTAATTGAGAAGCTTGTGATTCTCTAGATTTGTGGATTTGGAGAAAGTTTCAATTCTCTAGCCTTGTTGGATTCAAAAAATTTGCAATTCTCTGCATTTTGGAGTTTGAAGAAATCACAATTCTCTGGACTTGGGAAACTTGAGAAATTTGAAATTCTTTGGATTGAGAGGATTTGAGAAAATTACGATTCCCTAGACTTGGCATTTGAGAAAGTCGTGATTTCTTGGACTGAGAGGATTTTAGAAAATTGCGATTCCGTGCACTTAGAATTTCAAGAAAGTCTTGATTCCCTTGATTTAATGGAACTTAAGAAATTTGCAATTCTCAGCTTAGTGTTTTTGAGAAAGTTGCGATTTCCCGGACTTAGTGATTTTGAGAAAGTCGCAATTTCCTAGACTTAGTGATTTTGAGAAAGTCATTTCTTGGACTTAGTGATTTTGAGAAAATCGTGATTTCTTGGGCTTAAAGATTTGAGAAATTTGCAATTCTTTGCTTAGTGATTTTGAGAAAGTCACGATTTTGCTGGGCTTAATGATTTTGAGAAAGTCGCGATTTCCTGGACTTAGTGATTTTGAGAAAACCGTGATTTCTTGGACTTAGTGATTTTGAGAAAATCGAGATTTCTTGGACTTAAAGATTTGAGAAATTCACGATTCTCTGCTTATTGATTAGGAGAAATTCGTGATTCTTTGGATTGTGGAGAAATTCACGATTCTCTGCTTATTGATTAGGAGAAAGTCGTGATTCTTTGGATTGTGGATTTTGAGGGAATCGCGATTCTCTGGTTGTTTCTAGTTGCCTGATTTGCAAAAAATCATGATTCTCTAAGAGATCTTAATTGCCTGTTTTGATCCGTAGAAGCTTGATTGGACATAAATTTATCATATGAACTTCGTTTTGAATGGTTTTGAGCTCATTGGAAAGCTTGTTGAGAGTTGACCCTGACTTGAGAGTAGGAATCAAGTGAGCTCTAGAAAATTTTTTAGAAATACAAGGGGGAAAAGTAGGTCTTGGAGATACCTAAATGCAAGTGGTCTATCAAAAATATTAAGTCTAAAGCTTGAGATAACTGTGGTATTTTTACAAGTGTATAAAGAGCATTCAAAGGAGTTCAGAGCAAGGCAAAGTGCAACACAAAGTGAGGATTGGGGAGCGCAATTATTGGACATCAGAGCATTTTGTTTTGGAGCATCAAAATTGACGTTGGAATCATTCTTAACCCCCTCAATCAGTTCTTAGCTTAGGGTAAAAATACCAGTAGTGATACTGATCAATTAGGGCTATGATAAGTACAAACCAAGTCCAAGAAAACCCTAATTTCTCAAGTTAAAGCATAGCTAAAATATTTTTGCGACAAAATCTAAAGGCAAAGGACATAAGTGGATCGATCAAATCTCAGAGTGCGATAAACTCAAGTATTCCTAACGACGATATTTGTCAGCCAAGATTATATCAAAGAAATCTATAAAAGAACAAGTATCTGATTCAAAAGAACATTGCAAACTGATTGTACCTGGGAAAATTAAGATTATAAGACAAAGCTTATGAACCTTAGGTAAGGTAGACACCTAGACTATGATAGACAAATCATTAGATCATTTGAAGCTAGTGTCAATTATACAGCTAGGTCGTGGCCTCAACAACTGAGTTGTGATCCCTACGTGCTAAGTTCAGATACAAGTGATTCAAAAATGTCCTTTAGCATGGAAAGACCTATAGATAACTCAAGCATTGCCTATCTACAGACACGAGAAGGTCCATATAAGACACAATCAGAGTATATTAGGACCAACTGATCGGGTGCACACATCTATGAGGATGGTATGAGGCAATCAATTGTCCAACTCAAAATTCCCAATCAACCCTTTGGACTTGAACACCCAGTGGTTTAATTTGAAGATGGTTCTTACATTGATAAGCAAGAAACCATGTACATGGTTACCATCTTACCAGATAGGACAAGTGAGTTTGGAAATATCATTGCCTAGAAGGAGATAAGAGACCTAGAGCAAGGAGACCTAGGACAAGAACCCAAGACTCCTTGAGGCAAATCCATCTTGACCAGGGTAATAACCCCAGAGTGGATTCACCAAGGCAACAAAAGCATAGAGCTATTTTTGAATAGAGAAACAAAGAAAGCTTTTTGGAGATACAAGCCAGATCAACTTAGCAAAATAAACGGAGTCACCATCTACGAGTTCACAGATGTTGAGATACCACGCAAAGTTGTCTATCTAGATAATACATTAGAAAGAATGTTCTTGGTAACAGAGCATGATAGGCATGTATACACTTGACAAGGTGAATTGATTTTCCCTCCATTGAGATGTAATGTTTCATATGGCCTGCAAGGTGTAGGATCATTCAAGGCTCATGAAACCCAAAAAGAAAGAGCAAGAGAGAGACGTGAGGTAAGCTTTTCACACACAATGGGCAAAGATAGATCAGGATTTGAAAATGAAAGACCTGAAAGAGAGAGACATAGAGCACATAGGCATCAAAGAGATGATCATGATTTTCCATTGCCTAGACCTCGAGAGTACCCAAGAACCCTTAGACCCTCTCAAGTGGTCAAGACAATGAAAAACTACTTTGATGGGTCAAGAGATCCTTATGATCATGTGGCCGAGTTCAAACAAGTGCTAAGAGTTAAACAGGTTGTGGACTTATTCACCCAATTTGAAGCATTTGGTTTGACCCTCAAGGGTACTGTCTTAGCATGGTTTCAAGCCCTCAATAGTTGCAACTACCAAAATATCACTAGAAGGAATATAGGTGCATAGCGATAGTTAAGGCGGCACAATTTCGTCACTATAAAATTGCAAAAAGCGTCGAGCGTGGACCATCGATTAAACGACGAGTTAAACGATATTTTTTTCGAGGTGTGGCATGATGGGATGTGCAACGCTCACATTGAGTGTCGCTAAAGCGACGGTTTAAAAAAGCATCACATAAGTGACGGTTTAAAAAAGCATCGCATAAGCGACGCTTTTGTGTGTCACATAAGCGACGATTTTGTTTGTCGCATAAGCGACGCTAAAAACGTCACTTATGTGATGCCAATTCCAATGCTTTTTACGATGTCTTACCATCGCTTACACGATGATCTATTGACGAAAAAAATTAAAATGTTGGAAGCTCTTTGATCGGCATGTTCACACATCTGATCAAAGATCTCTCCAACGTTCGCAATTGCGCTACGCATACGAGCTGAAACAAGTATATGCAAAATTTTTGTTTTGCCTAATGTCTATCTTATTGTCTCTCTCTATCTCTATTTCTCTCTTTCTAAATCTTTCTCTCTTTGAATTGTCTCTCTCTCTCTCTCTTTATTGTAGGTTATTCAAGAAGCTAACCAAGAAAAAAGTATGGCAAACTATTGTAAGTACAATTTCCATTCTTTGTATATCATTTGAATTGTGCTATTTTCATTAGTTAGCATATTCACACTTATTGAAATGCACATATACACTTATACATGATGAAGATGCAGGTTCACACATATACACATATACACATGCACATACACACACATACATGTGCACATACACTTACACATACACACACATACACATGTATATGCACAAACATTTCTACAACCACATAAAAAGACTTGCATGCATGCATTATTGCATATATATATATATATATATATATATATATATATATATATATATATATATATATATATATATATATATATATATATATATATATACACACACATTAACATATGTTTAAATACATGTATATGCACATCCACATGCATGCACATTCACATGCATGCACATGGATGCAAATGGAAATGCATCCACTCACACATGCATGTTTCATACATATACACATGCATATACATACATTTTTATATGTTTATACCCATACACATACATATGCACATATGTATATATACACACACATACACATATATACACATATATATGCACATACGTACACACACATATACACATATACATGCACATACACACATATACACATACACTTACACATATACATGCACATACATATACACACACATACACATGCACATGCACATACTTATATACACATATACACTTACACATGCACATGCACATGCACATACATACATATACACACACATACACATGCACATACACATACATACACCTATACACTTACACATGCACACGCACATACATGCATATACACATATACATATGTACATACGTTCATATACACACACATATTACACACATATACATGCACATACATACACACATATGAATGAACTATATAATTAAAGTACTAAAACACATGCATATAAACAATAACAACAATCAATAGAACAAAACTTTTCATTACTTAATACCATACAAACAATTCAAAACATAATTGAAATGAACAATGTATAGATAATATATATATATATATATATATATATATATATATATATATATATATATATATATATATATATATATATATATATATATATATATATATATATATATATATATATATATATATATATATATATATATATATATATATATATATATATCAATGTAAATACATATAATCCAATGTCATAATCAAGAATCCTAATCATCATCATCATCATGATGATCATCATCATCAACATCATGATGATCCTCATCCTGATCCTGATCTTGATATTGATCCTCATCATCATGATCATCCGCATGATCTGATGTATCTGTGCGAGCACCTTGTGACGATCGAGATCATCCCTCCTGTGTTTGTCTCTCCACCTCATCCATATCTACCTCTCCATAATACTCCTGTATTACATATAACAAATATAAATAAGTAAAAAAATTAAAACATCCATAAAAATAAAATAATTATATAAAATTTAATAATAATCACAAAAGCATCCGGATGATCTCGCATATACTCGGTCAAACACCGATATCCAAAATGTGTAGCATAATTGATCTCATGTTTTGTAGGATATTGGCCATAATCCTTTTGCTGCATTGAAACAAATAAAAAAGATTAGTTTCTTGCATTTTAACTAAAATAAAAAATATACTCACAATAACACATATACTTACAAATGTAACTACAAAACCATGATGGCTTATGGAATATGCTTAAATGCAGCATCCCTTACTAGTAGAAGGATTTCACATGCAAAAAATGAAAGATTATATATTGATGGAAGACCTAATATGCATGGAAATATAACAGGTTTAATAAATAGTAGTCGAGGATTACATAATAGTTCAAGGACTAATTGCACATTTGAGGAGCGTGAAAATAGTCATGAATTACCATACATGAGTAGAGATGTATCAAGATACATAGTTGTAAATGCTATTACTACATTACATGTTGGTGATGAATTATTAGTGAATTATGGATAGCGTAGACCTCCAAGAGCACCTTTTAGCTAGAGAGAGAATGAAAATTTTCTATCCATATTTAATAACTTATATATTTAATTTTATGCTTAAAGTTTACTTTTTATTCATTTATGGAATACTAATGATTTTTATTCATGTGTGTAGATTCCAATGTATGATGTTGATGATATTCCTCCACACCATTATTGCCAGTAAGACCTCATTTCTTAGAAGCTTCTATGAGGAGGCTACGAAAAAGTGATCCTATGGAATATGCAAGGTTGAAAGATCTATATTCAAAAGAAGATAAAGTACAAGATTTGTGCGACAATGATGAAGATGATGGCATGGCACACTTTATTGAGGATTGGTATCAAAATGACAGTGAGAGCATTGATATTTCTAAAAATGAGAAATATCTTTGAGAGGAATGTCTAACGCATGTATATGAAGGAAGTACTTATGGAATATGCTTAAATGCAGCATCCCTTACTAGTAGAAGGATTTCACATGCAAAAAATGAAAGATTATATATTGATGGAAGACCTAATATGCATGGAAATATAACAGGTTTAATAAATAGTAGTCGAGGATTACATAATAGTTCAAGGACTAATTGCACATTTGAGGAGCGTGAAAATAGTCATGAATTACCATACATGAGTAGAGATGTATCAAGATACATAGTTGTAAATGCTATTACTACATTACATGTTGGTGATGAATTATTAGTGAATTATGGATAGCGTAGACCTCCAAGAGCACCTTTTAGCTAGAGAGAGAATGAAAATTTTCTATCCATATTTAATAACTTATATATTTAATTTTATGCTTAAAGTTTACTTTTTATTCATTTATGGAATACTAATGATTTTTATTCATGTGTGTAGATTCCAATGTATGATGTTGATGATATTCCTCCACACCATTATTGCCAGTAAGACCTCATTTCTTAGAAGCTTCTATGAGGAGGCTACGGAAAAGTGATCCTATGGAATATGCAAGGTTGAAAGATCTATATTCAAAAGAAGATAAAGTACAAGATTTGTGCGACAATGATGAAGATGATGGCATGGCACACTTTATTGAGGATTGGTATCAAAATGACAGTGAGAGCATTGATATTTCTAAAAATGAGAAATATCTTTGAGAGGAATGTCTAACGCATGTATATGAAGGAAGTACTTATGGAATATGCTTAAATGCAGCATCCCTTACTAGTAGAAGGATTTCACATGCAAAAAATGAAAGATTATATATTGATGGAAGACCTAATATGCATGGAAATATAACAGGTTTAATAAATAGTAGTCGAGGATTACATAATAGTTCAAGGACTAATTGCACATTTGAGGAGCGTGAAAATAGTCATGAATTACCATACATGAGTAGAGATGTATCAAGATACATAGTTGTAAATGCTATTACTACATTACATGTTGGTGATGAATTATTAGTGAATTATGGATAGCGTAGACCTCCAAGAGCACCTTTTAGCTAGAGAGAGAATGAAAATTTTCTATCCATATTTAATAACTTATATATTTAATTTTATGCTTAAAGTTTACTTTTTATTCATTTATGGAATACTAATGATTTTTATTCATGTGTGTAGATTCCAATGTATGATGTTGATGATATTCCTCCACACCATTATTGCCAGTAAGACCTCATTTCTTAGAAGCTTCTATGAGGAGGCTACGGAAAAGTGATCCTATGGAATATGCAAGGTTGAAAGATCTATATTCAAAAGAAGATAAAGTACAAGATTTGTGCGACAATGATGAAGATGATGGCATGGCACACTTTATTGAGGATTGGTATCAAAATGACAGTGAGAGCATTGATATTTCTAAAAATGAGAAATATCTTTGAGAGGAATGTCTAACGCATGTATATGAAGGAAGTTATTTGACACGACTAAGTACGAGCTTACTTATTCTCAATCTTCAAAATCGTTTTGGATGGAGTAATGTATCTATTTCGGCACTATTAAGGTATAATTTTCAATATATATATATATATATATATATATATATATATATATATATATATATATATATATGCATACATATATACATATAAATACATGCATATATAAACATACACATAATATACATGAATGTATACACACATATAAACATACACACACATACACATGTTATGAGAGTAAGGTCAAATTATACATACCTGTATCGAATGAAGATGTTTTGTTCATCTAGCCTTTAGAATTGTCCACCCAACCTTTAGAATCTTCTTGACACATCTGTTTCTCCTATTCTAGTCAACCTAATACCTGTGCTGCTAACTTTTTGCATACAAATATTAAGTATCAGTTAGCTATGAAGGTATTAAGTCGTTAGTAAAATGGGAGGATCAAATTTATCTTGAAGATTTTGAAGGATGGAAAAATAATTTTAAAGGATGGGCGAAAAAGCGTCCATTCAATGCAGGTTTTTATTCTTACTTTAGCTAAGGTAAGAACAAGAACTTGCATTGAATGGACACTTTTTGTTTGCCCATCCTTTAAAACTATTCATGCATCTTTCAAAATCTTCGCGATAAATTTGATTCTCCCAATTTACTAAGGGCTGAATACCTCCATACCTAACTGATACTTTATATTTGTAAAAAAATATGTAAGCTTTACTTAGCAAGACAGGTAATAGATTGACTATAAAATGGGAGACAACCAGATGATTCAATGGTTTAGATATGAAAATCTGCAAACCACAATATACAAAAAAAATGAAATCAAATATAAATAGCTACACATGCATACATACATATACATACATAAATACAAATTCATACATATATACATACATACATACATACATACATACATACACATGTATACATGCATACACATATGCATATGTATATATACATACATATACACCTATAAAACACATATACACACATACATACATATACACATACACATATGTATACGCATGCACATGCATATACACATCCCTACACATACACATATATAAAATTATATGCATATATATATATATATATATATATATATATATATATATATATATATATATATATATATATATATATATATATATATATATATATATATATATATATATATATATATATGTGTGTGTGTGTGTGTGTGTGTGTGTATGTATGTATAAATATATCTTTTTTTTATGAACTTACAGGCATTATCTGAAAAGTTTTTACCAAGTCAAAATATTCTTCCTACCTCACATGATGAAATGAAGAAGATAATCAACAATCTTAGTATAGATTATCAATGTATACATGCATGTCCTAACAATTGTATTTTATATAGAGGTGAATATGCAGACTCTTTGACATGTCCCAAATGTCAATCTCCTCGATACAAGGACGAAGAAGGTAAAATCCTGAAAAAGGTATTGAGAAATTTTCCATTGGCTCCACAGATTGTACATATGTTTCAAAGCCCCGAATTATCAAAGCTTTTGACATGGGGACATGATCATAAAAGTACTGATGGAATAATGAGAATTCCTCATGATAGTGTTGCTTTTTAGCATATTGATTCTACATGGCCTGAATTTGCACAAAATCCACAGAATCTAAAGTTAGGAGTTGCATTAGATGGGTTAACCCATTCTCCATGAAATCCAGTAAATGGTCAACATGGCTAGTGGTAGTCATAAACTACAATCTTCTGCCATATCTTAGCATTAAAAAAGAACATTTAATGATTTCACTTTTAATCCCAGGCAAAAGACAAGTTAAAGATATGAATATATATCTTGCTCCTCTCATTGATGATCTTCAAGAGTTATGGAGAGGTATTAATGGCATTGATGTATCGAAAAGCATCAATGAAAAACATATTATGGTTCGTGGTATTATGGCTTGGACTATTCACAATTTTCTAGGATATGGTGTTTGTTCAAGTATTGATGTAATTTTTTTATTCAATATACATATAAATAAATGTGATTTAATCTAATTATATTTTTATCGTTTTCATGATGCAGGAATATCTACTAAGGGTTATAAAGCTTGTCCATATTGTGGTGATTGGTTGAGATCAATCTATAGTAAGAATCTCAACAAAAATATTTATCTTCTACATTGGCGATTCTTGCCTGATGATCATCTATTACGATCTAAAAGAGAAGCGATACATTTTAATGGAGAGCTTGAAACAAGTCAGTGTCCGAAAGCTATGACGCCTATGGATTGGTATAAAAACTAGACAGATGGACCTCTGATAGATCCAGAATAAAAAATCTTTAGTGATGATGAAGATAATGAGTATGTGAAGAGAGGTAAAGGAAAATTGGCACTTGCAGAGAAGATATCAATATGGTATTCTTTGGAGTATTGGAAAGAGTTAAAAGTATGTCATTTTCTTGATCCTATGCATATATTCAGGAATATTGGTTATTCACTATGGCAGCATCTTCTTGGACTAAAAGATACCATAGCATCAAGGAATGATTTGAAAGATCAAAACTCAAAACCAAAGTTATGGCTAGTTTTTGATAGACATCGATGGGAAATGACTTATGCACGTGCTTCTTGGGTACTTACAACAAAAGAGATACATACTATCAACAATAGGATTCAATTGATTAGGACTTCTACAGGATATGGAGCATCTTTCCTAAATATGTTTACTATGGATGATAAGAGCTTATCTGGGTTAAAAACCCATGACTGGCATAACTTTTTGAAACATATTTTACCTTTTGTTATTGATGGATGTACAATGAAAGGAGTATGAGATGTCATCTATCGTCTTGGTTTGCTTATAAGGTAATTATAATACTTTTATATTTAATATGTATGAATATTTGATATCTTTTATTTTTGAATTAACTTCTTTATAATTTTTTTATGATATGTATAGGTGGATTACATCAAAAGAGATTTATAAAACCTCAATCCCACAAAAAAATGTGAATGCAAAGAGCTACTATGTTTGATGGAGAAAGAGCTTCCTACTTCATTTTTTGATATTCGGATTGATTTATTAGTCCATCTTGTAGATGAAATAGAGATTGCAGGTGTTGTCAACACTCGATGGATGTTTTGGGTCAAGTGATTTATGGGAATATTAAAAGGTTATGTGCGACAAAGAGCGAAACCAGAAGGATCCATGGCAAAGGGTTGGATGCTTGAAGAGTGCATGTATTACATTAGTGAGTACCTTGAAAGAAAATCATGAAGAAGCCCCACGTGCATGGACCAACGAGTCTTCTTCAAAAATAACAAATGAGGTATTATCAGGTAAGGGAGTTCCATTTTTGTTTACATTCAAAAAAAAAATGATGTTTCTACTTTTGTAGCATATAATAGCGAATCCATGCAAGCATTTCTTAGCAAATACGAACAGGAACTTCAAAATCTCTGAAGTAAAAGGTGAAGAAACAAAAGATATAGACACAATCTTGATAATAATGAGATGACAAATATATCTTCTTTCACGGATTGGCTATATAGTTGTTTGCAACGTGCCAACACAAATAATGAAGAAATCTCAGATGAGGAGAGATAGTTAACGATAGGTTGTGAACGAAAGGTAATTTTATTTTAATAATATTTTGTTTTTTTCATATATGTATATTAGTTTCTATTTACTAATTTAATATCTTTTGTAGGCTCAAACGTTCACTAATATGTGGGCTTTTGGACAGCATATTAGAATAAAAGCCATTGATTCTTTACGTAAAACAAAGGATTCTAGTATTGTTGCTTCTTTCAAGCAACTATCACGTGATAGCTCAAAAGACATGAACCTTATAGATGGCGATATCATCCAATTTCTTGCATTGTTGTTCAGGCACTAATGCATATGCCAGACATCCAAAAACACGCAGGTGAGCAATAGATGGCTTGTGAACACTCCAATGCTTTAGTGGAGTGATACACTCCAATGCTTTAGTGGGACATTTGTTAAGTACATATGTTGCACACATAACAACTTCAAGCCAGAAACTATGTGGTAAAGCTTGACTCTTAAGCTTGACTCTTGACCATACACCTCACAATCTCCATGAGTGAATTGTTCTTCCATTCAGCAACTCCATTTTGTTGAGGTGTATATGGCACTATACATTGATGTTTTATCCCACATTTAGCCAGAAATGCATTAAAATCAAAAGACATATATTCCCCCCCTCGATCAGAATGCAAGGTGCCCATTTTACATGCTGATAGATTTTCAGCCAAAACCAGAAACTGTTTGAAGCACATAAACACTTTGGACTTTTCTTTCAATGGATATACCCATGCATGCCTGGAAAAATCATCGATGAAATTAATGAAGTAAAGATAGTTTCCAAAAGAGGATGTTTGCATAGGACCATAGATATCAATGTGAACAAGCTGCAATTTCTGAATAGCTCAAACTAAACCATCTTTTGGGAACAAGGAACGCTGCATTTTGCCCAAAATACAGCCTTCATAAACATGTTTACGAGGTGCCTCAAGTTTGGGCGGAGAGGACACTATTTTAGATTTTTGCAGGCATAGCAAACTAGCAAAATTCATATGACCAAAGTGTGCATGTCAAAGCTTGGCATCTGACATATCCTAAGAATCATGTATTGCACATGTTGAATCATTCACAAATTTTTCATAGTCTATGAGCTTATACAACCCATGAAATAAAATGCCACAAGCAATAATGACATAGTCATTTGACAGATCATAAATTTTACATCAGTCATCAACAAATTTCACAACCAATCCAATCTTGGCTAAGACTGAAACTGATAATAGATTCTTCTTGATCCCTGGCACAAATAAAGCATTTGACAATGTAAAAGAACTACCATTAGGAGTAGCTAGAATGATCTTACCAACTCCCATGACAGGATAAGAGGAGTTGTCAATGGATGTGACAGTATTCCCTATAGGGGCAATCTCGAGTGAAGTGGAGAAACTATGTTGCAAGGTAATACGTTTGGTTGCCCCACTATCAAAGTACCAAACATTTGAGTCTACTGCAGACATACACTATTCATAACTACAAACAGTGGTAAATGCCCATTCTTCATTCTACACAAGATTAGCAGACTCTGTTTTGGGTGTAGAGGCCTATGCAACAACCATTCCAGCCTCTTTCTGCTTTGCCTCTTTAGCAGCCAATTTTGGACAACTCTTTATGACATGATCATTACCTTTACAATATTTGCAAAACAATTTCTACTTTTTGGTTTTCTTATCGTCTTTGTCATCCTTCTTTGATTGTGTAGAATTAGCAGATTTCTACTTACTATTAGAAGAGCTCCATTTACCTTTGCCCTTTTGACTAGCCAGGAAAGCTTGATCTACAACATGCATAATGGACCTGTTTTGCCTAGAATGATCTTCTTGCAATAGAAGAGAGGCTAAATCCTCAAATGTTAAGGCATTTGGATTGCCTTTATCATCAAATGAAGAGTAGAAGCAACACTCTGATATGAATTGAGAAGACCATTCAGAACCGTCTACATAAGTGAACTCTCAGGCAAGACTTCATCAACAGAAATCAATTGTTCCTTCAAATCTTTGATCTCTGTCAAAAAGTTGTCCATGGAATCTCCTTCATTAATGTGCTCACTCTCCAACTATTTTTAGAGATAAGCGACATGAGCCTCATTCCTTGCCTGGTATAAAGTGGTAAGTGTATCCCAAGCATCCTTAACTATTCTGCAGGAGCAAATGTGAGGAATAATGGCATGTTTGATAGACAATATCAATGCATGTGCCTGAGCATCTCTGCCATCCCAACAAATTTTCTCTACAGTAGGTGTAGTAGGAACCACAACACGAACAAGAACATGAAGAATTATTTCATCTTGAATGCCATCTGCATCACCTTTAGCAACTCTTTTTGCAGGTGTAATGGATGTTTTTCAACACCCTACACACTATTCCATAGTCCTTTTGCAACCAACACATGATGCATCATATAAGCCCATAATGGGTAATTGGGACCGTCCAACTTATCCTCAATAGCCCACATATAGAATACATCATTGCTTTTAGCCATGGCCACTGACTAAAATACCATGATGCAGAAAAATGATTGTATCCCAAAAAGTTGAGTAGAACTACCCTCTCAAGTTTTGCTAAACCTGTAGTAGACTTCAAGACACTTATACTGGCAAACTAAAACTTGTATATATCTTTGGTACAAAAAGACAATACTTCCTACATAAGCATTGTGATAGTGCGTTTGGAGGCCAAAATGAGCTTAGATCATGATTTTGGCACCACATAAAAAAGCTATTTTGAACTCCTAATCACTGTAAGTATGCTCACCAAATTTCGTGTGATTATGAGACTATGATCGGAGGGGTTTCAACGATGCCTTAGATGAAGCAACGACTTGCTCTAATACCAATTGTTGAAGTTTTAGGTTTGCAGAATCAAACAAACACCAAAAGGAAGAAGAAGAAGCTCGGAGCACAACACACAATTCTAAATGTATTACGACTAGAATATACAAAGATAAGTGACCTGTTAGGGTTATAGGCATATATATAAGCCGGGGGGAAAACTTCCTAAAGAGGGAAAAAAGTGCCCCGACGGTCGTAATGTGTTCACACGCATCACTGCCTAAATATATCAACACACACATCTTTGAATTTTCCAACATGTGAAGTATTTTCATGGCCATGCACCATAGTGTGCTCTCCTTCTCGAGAGCTCCACGATGATATCCTCGGAGTAGAAAATTGAGCTTCTAAGGATACACACGGTACTCCACACAGAGGCTACAAAATATGCAGAAAAACACAGTACACATGGAAGATGAACACAGACTTCTTAGGTGTTACAAATGCGGTGGAACTTATAGTCTATGATTGACCAGGCCACTATATATTTTATTAAAGAACATATACAAAGAAGTGTCTGGTGACCATTTGGCCTTTCACATGGACACGGTAACAATCTCGCACTAAAGTCCAATATGGCCAAAGTAACTATGGGAGAAAAACAAAGAATGATAAAGAATACTTGAGTGTAAGTATACAAACTATACCTCCCACCTGATGGGCATGTTACATAGTATACAAGTGACTGTGTAAGATCATGAATCAAGTAACCCCTATCAAGTGACAACAATGTCAAAAGCTATCCTATGGTAGAGCTTTAGTCAAAGCATCTCCAACATTATCTTGAGTGTGAACCTTCTCAAGAATAATGCGCTCAATGGCTAAGAAATCTCTAATGAAGTGATACCTCACCTCAATGTGCTTGGTCTTTGTGTGATAGACTGGATTCTTAGCCAAAGCAATGGCACTCTGACTATCACTGAGCAAACGCGGTACATGCTGAGGTAAACCCATATCACAAGCAAGACAAGAAAGACACAATGCTTCCTTACATGCCTCACTTGCTGCAACATACTTTGCTTCTATGGTGGAAACAGTTGTACATTCTTGAAGACGAGATCTCCAAGAGATAGCACCTCCAAAAAAATGAAAAATGTACCCTGACGTAGACTTACGATTGTCTACACAACCAGCATAGTCAAAATCTATGTAACCAATAATGGATGCTTTCCCTCTACCTAAGCATAGACATTTGTCCTTATTGCCACTCAGATATCTCAAAATTATCTTGAGCGCTTTCCAATGTTTCTTGCAAGGATTATACATATATCTACTCACAACTCCCAGTGCAAATGCAATGACTGGTCTCGTAGCTACCATAGCATACATGAGACTACCAATAGCAAGCTGATAGGGAATTTTGGTCATGAATTCCTTTTCCTCATCTAATTTGGGGCAATCATCCTTGCTCAATTTAACATATGTGGGTAAAGGTGTACTCAATGCCTTTCCACCTTGCATATTGAACTTATGAAGTAATTTGGATATGTACTCACTTTGAGAAAAGTATATGCAACTTTTACTCATATAACGAATAATGTGCACGTCAAGAATATGTTTGGCATCCCCCAAATCCTTCATATTAAATGTCTGACTCAACTTCTTTTTGAGAATTGACAAGTCATAAGAGGACCTCCCAACAATCAACATATCATTGACATAAAGTATCAAGCATATCAAGCTGCCATCTGAGCATCTCTTTGTGTAGAGACAATGATCTAAATGCTTCGAGAATAGCCTTGAGACTTCATAAAATCATCAAACTTTTGGTACCATTGTCTAGGGAACTGTTTAAGTCCATACAAGATCTTCTTGAGCTTACAAACTAGACTTTCCTTGCCAAGAACTACATTGTTGGGTATGTGTAGAAGTGTGAAAGACACACAAGAGGCACACACAAGGAGCACAAACGCAGCAAGGCACACAGAGAAGAGGATGGCTAGAATAGCTCCCTCTATTGACGATGAACTCTACTGAAGTAAGAGCTTAATAATATCCCTAAGTACAAAGTACCACCACATATGAGAGTATCAAGTATGTGGTAACATGGGGAAAAAACCTCTAGCCAGCACTAGAGTAAAAAGTGCCCATGTATAGGGAAAAGGTTCACATCAAAGCTACTCGAGGAACACATAAGTGTAACAAACTCCCCACGGGTGAATGATGTGAACACATACAAGGAGTGACAGATCAGCCCCCACAAGATAACAAGCCTAAAGCTTTGCGAAAAGCTTCAAAATTTTCCCATCGAAGAGCTTTGGTGAATATGTCTGCCACATTATCTTGTGTAGGCACATATACGAAATCAATATCTCCTGCATGAAGGAGCTCTCTCACATAGTGATAATCCACCTCAATATGTTTGGTCCATGCATGAAACACTGGGTTTCGTGCAACAGCCAAAGAACTCTAACTATGAGTGAGAATATGCTTAGCAGCATGAATCTCCATGCAAAGATCCATCAATAGGTGTCTCAGCCATATACACTCCACTGTAGCTATGAACTGCCATGTACTCAGCTTCACAAATCGATGTCGCCACTGTAGGTTGCTTCTTACTCAACCAAGATATGAATGAGTCTCCAAGGAAAAAGCAATTACCACTGGTGGACACATGAGTATCATAACAACCAGCCCAATCACTATCTATAAAAGCATGCAAGCATGGCTGAATATGTCTATCATAAAAGAGACCTAAGCTCAAAGTGCCTCGAAGATATCTGAACACATGTTTCACTGCTTGCCAATGCTTAGTGCCAGGGCTATGCATGAATCGACTCAACTGGGAAACTACATAGTGTATATGAATCCTCAACTCAAAACTTGAACCCTGTCTCAATTGGTGTGGAAATTGTCTTGCAATCCTCAAAGTCAAAACATTGAAGTAGTTTTTCAACATACTTTGCTTGATGCATAAAAATTACCCCCTCAACGGATACAAATTGGATGCCAAGATAGTAGTTGAAAAGACTAAGATAAGTGACATCAAAAGTATGTTGCAAGTCAGCCATAAGAATGTCAAGTTTTGCATCACATGACCCAGTCAAGAGTATGTCATCGACATAAAGAACAAGCACTATAAGATCAGCCCCATTTTTACATACATAGAGTGTGCTTTCAATTGGACTACATATGAAGCCAAGAGCAATCAAGTGCTTATGGATTTTGTCATACCATGCATGTGGAGCTTGCTTGAGACCATACAAGGCTTTATGCAAGTGACAAACCATATGCTCTTTACCTTTCATAGAAAATCCATGAGGTCGCTTCACATAGACCTCTTCTTGCAAATCACCATTCAAGACGATTTTTTTTATGTCCAAGTGATGCACTTTCCAACCTCGATGGGCAACCAATGCAACCACTGTACGAATGATAGTCATGCATGAAGTAGGTGCAAAAGTTTCCTCATAGTAAATGCCATATTGTTGTGCATATCCTTTGGCAACCAATCTAGCTTTGTATCGATCAATGCTACCATCAGACTTTCTCTTAATCTTGTAAACCCACTTTCTACCAATGGCATTCTTTCCTTTTGGCAATTCAGATAACTCCCAAGTACCATTCCTATGTATGGAATCCATTTTTGATTGCATAGCACTCATCCATTGTGGATCATCACATGCATCTTCAAAAGAAAGTGGCTCTTCATTACATGTTGTAGTAATAAGAGAATAATCCACAAAATTACTTGATGCATGGTGAGAGCTTGATCTTGTTCTACCAAGTAAAAGTGCACTCAATTTGCTGTCCTACAAAGTCTGTTTCAGTCACTTTGGCATACTTTGTGCACTCTTGATAGACATGCATTCATTATGTAATACATCATCAACATTTATATCATGCGTGGGCTGAATTTCATGCTCATTTTCAACCATATTTTGATGCAAATGTTCAGCCATATGTGGCTGGAAATTTCGAGCAGTTTTTATAAATTTTGGCTGAAAATGTTTAGCCATGTTTGGCTTGAAATTCTTTGCATTTTCACCACCATTTGGCTGGAATTTTTCAGCCCTTTGAACCTTAGTTGGCTGATCTACATGGCCATAGTCAAGCACACCATTTTTTAACAAAGGCATGAGTGTATCGAACACATCTTGTGAGCTAATTGTTGACTGATTTTTACATTCAAGTAGAGGGAAAACTGAATTTTCAGCAAATACCACGTCACAACTCATAATAATTGTGTTCATCAATGGATGATACAAACGATATCCCTTACTTTTAGCACTATAACCAACGAATATACATTTCTTTGCCTTGTCATCAAGTTTTTGACGTTGTTATGATGGCACAAGAGCATATGCCAAACAACCAAACACACACATATGACTAACCATAGGCTTATGACCATTCCAAGCCTCATAAGGAGTGATGACTCTCAATGCTTTTGTAGGGCAGTGATTCAACACATAGTTTGCACACATGACCGCTTCCATCCAAAACTTATCAGGAAGATGCTTCCTTTAACCATACATCATGCCATTTCAAGTAGAGTTCTATTTTTGCGCTCGGTAACACCATTTTGTTGAGGTGTATCTAGCACCATACATTGGTGTGAAATACCTCTTTCGCGAAGAAAATCATTAAACTCATGTGACATACCACGATCCATGCGTAGAGTCAAAAGCTTTTGTGAAGAAAAATTTTCAGCCATAACTAAAAATGCTTTGAAGTAAGAAAATACCTCATTCTTTGCTTTCATAGGATACACCCATGTATGGCGAGTAGCATCATCAGTGAAGGTAACAAAATGTACATGCTTCCCAAAAGATGGAATCTTGACGGGACCACATACATCACTATGAACAAGCTGTAATTTTCTTGTAGTGTGTGTATGACTATCTTTTGGAAAAGAAGCACGTTGCATTTTTCCAAGAATGCAACCTTCACATGCATGCTTTTCAATGGACTCAAGTGTAGGCAAGCCAATAACCATGTCCTTCTTTTGCAAGTAAAGAAAACTATTGAAGTTCAAGTGACCAAAACGAGCATGCCAAAGCTCCATTTCATCCATAGAAGAAGTATGAGCAACCAAGGCATTCGAGGCAGCCCTCTTGTATGTATCCATGTGATACAAACCATTACATAATGTACCGGACATCACAATAACATCGCCATTACTGAAATCATGAACCATACACTTATCATCAACAAAGTGTACATGAAGTCTAGCTTTGGCAATCAACGGAACTGAAATTAAGTTCTTCTTTATACTAGGCACATAAAATGCATTTTCCAAGAGAATCACACCTCCATTTGCAGCGGTAAGCTCAATTTCTCCTACTCCAATGATAGGATAAGATACATTCTTTGCACACACCACATGTCCTCCTTTGGGTGCATCTTTCAAAGAGGCAAAAAATCTTATGCATGATGTTATGTGCTTTGAAGCACCACTATCAAAGAACCAATCCGAATCAGCCTCCCTCACAACCATACATTTGGAATGCAAAGAAGCATCATAATGACATGTAACAACACATGCCCAAAAATCTTGAGCCATGTTAGCTTCATCATTCTTTACATTTGCTGAATTTTCAGCAATAGACATGCCGAATTCCTTCCTCTTTTCATTGCGTTTAGCAAGCTTTCTACACTCATCAATAGTATGACTAGCCTTCCGGCAATATTTGCATGTCTTCTTCTTTTGCAAATCGGCATCATTAGAGGAATGAGTGGAAGAGGAAGCTTGAGGGTTTGGTTTTGATGAAACCAAAGCTGAACCATACTTGCTTTTCCCCTTATGTGAGATAGCAAGTGCTTGTGTTCCCTCAATCAAACCATTCCTATTCACTTTAGATTGCTCTTCTTGCAAAAGAAGAGACACAACCTCATCAAATGCATACATATTAGGATTTCCTTTTGCAACCAAACGGAGAGTAGTAGCAAAGCTTTGAAAAGGCTCCGGTAATCCTTTCAACAATGTAGAAATGAGTGATGCATTCGGAATGATCTCATATATGTTTGTAATTGCTCTTTCAAGTCCTTGATGCATGTCACATACACATCCAGAGACTCATTTTCAGCCATACATACATCCTCAAGTTGCTTCCTCAAGTATGCAACATGTGCTTCGTTACACATGGCATACAAAGAAGCAAGAGTGTCCCATGCTTGTCGTGATGTAGAACATGACGGAATGTGTGGAACTATATGACGCTTCACAAAAAGCGCAATCAAAGCATGAGCTTGAGCATCTCTTCCATCCCATCTAAGCTGCTCCTATGTAGGTGGAGAAGGAGAAACCATTGTACTCGAAGAAGAAGCTCCATCTATGATAGTAGACTGTGAAGTAGAAGCATCTGGGGGTCTTTGATCTACATCTTCCACTATGTTCCAAAGTTTTTTAGCAACAAGAACATGCTTCATCATGTAAGACCATCGGATAGTTGGTCCCATCAAGCTTATCTTCAGCTTGAAGCATATCAAACAAGTCATTGATGCCTGCCATTTCACTAAGGAACAAGAATGTGACAAAATCTTCACTTCGATGAAAGTTGAAATAAGGGCTGAAATTTCAGCTCACAAACCATCACTTTGATGGAAATTCTGACTGCACAAATGGCTTCAAAATGGGGTTAAAACCCCAGTGCACCTGATGAAAATGTTTCTTGGCTACTGAAATTCACAGTTCTATGCTCCTAAGTCGATTTGCACTGTTCAAAGTGCACGCACGCTACGATGCGGAAAACCAAAACTTGAGAAGGAGATGAACTTGCTCTGATACCACTGGTGGGTGTGTGTAGAAGTGCGAGAGACACACAAGAGGCACACACAAGGAGCACAAACGTAGCAAGACACACAGAGAAGATGATGGCTAGAATAGCTCTCTCTATTGATGATGAACTCTATTGAAGTAAGAGCTGAATAATATCCCTAAGTACAAAGTACCACCACATAGGAGAGTATCAAGTATGTGGTAACATGGGGAAAAAACCTCTAGCCAACACTAGAGTAAAAAGCGCCCATGTATAGGGAAAAGGTTCACATCAAAGCTACTCAAGGAACACATAAGTGTAAGATACATAACCCTCTGGTTGTTCCATATAGATCTCATTTGTAAGATCTCCATGCAAGAAAGGAATTTTCACATCCATTTGGACTATCTCTAAGTCCTGCATTGCAATGAATCCAAGCAACATGCGTAGGGTAGTCATCTTGACCATTGGAGAGAAGATTTCCTCGAATTCAACACCATGTTGTACTTAAAACCCTTTGCAACAAGTCATGCTTTATACTTTGGAGAAGCAGTATCTGATGTGAATTTCATCTTATATACCCATTTACATGGTAAAGCTTTTCTGCCCTTTGGCAAAGGTAGTAAATCCCAAGTATCATTCTTGTGAATAGAATCCAACTCACTCTTCATGGAAAGCTCCCACTTGACATGATCGTCTATCTGCATAGCCTCTTTGCAGTAAGAAGGCTCACCAGCATCTATTAACATAACAAAATCTAAACCTGGAACATATCTGTCAGGTGGATGTGAGACATGTGTAGAGCATCTCAATGGTTGTTGAACAGGAACATGTGCAAAATGATATGATCGAACATTCTCTTGAACGTCCCTATGTGTAGCATTTTTATGCATGCTAATTGGAGGACTAGTATCCTCAAACACCACTCTTCTCACTTCAACCTCCTTAATGGGCTATTTATGCATCTTAGACTCATTGATAATGACATCACTACTTCTAATCACTAATCGTGCTTCAGGATCCCATAAGTGATATCCAAATTGTCCTTCTCGACCACATTGAAGAAAAATGCATTTCTTTGACTTATGGTCCAACTTTTGTCTAAGATTCTTGGGTATATGAACATATGCTTCACACCCAAAAACTTGAAGATGATCATGATATGGTGGCTTCCCCATCCATAACTCTTGTGCCACTTTCAGACCTTTGGCAATACTAGGTGAAAGGTTAATCACATGAACTGCAGTCAATACTAGTTATGCCCAAAAGCCTTGTGAGAGGTTTGCATGATGCAACATAAAAACTAATCCATCTTGAATAGTTCTATTCATCCTTTTAGCTGCACCATTCTGTACTAGGGTATAAGGATCTATAAACTCTCTATGAATCCCTCTAGGCTTGACCAAAAAGGCTGAATTCATGTGAATTATACTCACCCCCATTATCTAAATGTAAAGCCTTAAGCTTCATTCCTTTTTTAGTTTCAACTGAAGCAAGCCATTTTTTGAAACTAGGGAATACCTCGTCCTTCGATTTGATAGGATATACCCAAAATTTTCTAGTAGCATCATCTATGAAAGTGACAAAGTAAAGAGAACCACCTAAGGAACTAGTGGGCATAGGACTACATACATTTGTATGAACGAGATCTAAAGGCTGAATTGAAGAGTCAATGTGCATCCTATGCACATTTCTCGTTTGCTTTCCATATTGACAATGCTCACAAAATGAAAAATCAGAGAAAGACAACACAGATAAGTAGTCAAAATGAGAAAGATTTTCCATTCCACTATGAGATATGTGGCCCAAAAAACCATGCCAAATGCAAGCCATAGGTTGTTTAGTAACAACCAACAAGTGTTCTTTCTGTGATACAAATAAAGAATAAAGTGAGCCAACTTTGCTTTCTTTTGCAATAACCATATTGCCCTTTGATATACGAAAGGACTGAGCATAGAAGACCACCTTGTAACCAAGTTCATCAAGTTGGTAAATTGACATCAAACTATGTGATAACTGAGGTACATGGCATACATTATGCATAGTAAATTTTGAACCATCAATGAACTGCATGACCAATCTCCG
The DNA here is from genome assembly GCA_020310875.1 of Ceratopteris richardii. Lineage (NCBI taxonomy): Eukaryota > Viridiplantae > Streptophyta > Polypodiopsida > Polypodiales > Pteridaceae > Ceratopteris > Ceratopteris richardii. The sequence goes on from CM035442.1 coordinate 119,379,170, forward strand.
ATCCCCACAATGTCACATTGGTAAGAGTCACGAAGTCTCACGGTACCAATAGACTTTGTTGCATAATTAGAGAACCATTCTCTATGTGGTGTCACATGGAAAGAAGCACCGAAATCTAGCATCCATGTGGGAAAGAGAATCAGCCATAAGAACCTTAGTTGGCACAGTACTATCAAGTGTCAACACATCAACATCATCAGAAATAGCATTAATTTCTTCAATCTTCATAGTGGAAGTAGATGATGCAGGTAATTGTTTAACATGCCCATCAATATTCTATCCTTTACCTTTAGCATTCTTTAATGCATAAAAATGTTTCTTCATGTGTCTTTCTTATGACAATAATGGCATTCGATATCCCTCTTCCTTGATTTACTTCTACTCCTATTCCGTTGACCATTCTTTTCCTTGTTCTTGCTCTTGCCACGTTGCTGATATATTCTTTCCTTGGTAAGAATCACGAACATTATATGCATCTCCACTTTGAGTGCCAACCATAGATTTTCTACGAATCTCCTCACTCAAGAGTGCTCCACTGTTATATGGAGTAACCCTTAATAAGAGGTGTGAACTACCTCTTAACTTATTTAGATGGGCTCACACATGAGTGCCATGTGGCACCCATGTGTAGAGCCATGTGGGAGGACCCACTCAATTATGGAAAGAGAGAGAGAGAGACTAATCTCGGGGTGTACGTGGCTGGGTGGAAGTTTTTGCATTGATCTCCTTGTCATCAAAGAGAGCGACCTCGAAATATGTGCAGACCTTGTCCCAAAATTAGGGGGCATCTCAGAAGAATCAACATTTGGTATCGGAGTAGGACAACCAACATCAACATAGGACAATGTTTCCGTGACACGTGAACGAACGCAAGGACAGAGACAAATGGACCCGAAGGAGTTCCCTCCCACACACAAGCATCCGCCATCCCATGAAGGGGCTTTGCTCCTCCTCCCCTACTCTTAGATGAAGAAGAGCAACTTATGCTCTTAGTTTTATAGGCTGCAGATCGACTGGTGCACCCACATATGGGATTTTGCTGCTCTTTTGACACCTATCTATGAGTTCATTGTGGAGAGAAGAGAGCACAAGGAGGAGGTAAAACAAATTTGGATTTTGAGTTTTTTTTTGTAACTTGGGGGAATAAAATACATGCCTCGGATCAAAATCTTGGCAAAGTGATGGTACATACATGTAATATGGGCTATGGAGATTGGGTATGGGAGTCAAGTTTGATAAAAAAAGCTTCAGCTTCTCAATTTGGAGCTTCTCAAAATCACCCTTCCATGAAGATTTGCTTTTCCACAATCTTGTGACATACTTGGCTTTTTTGCACCATGGCTTGCTCATACGATATCCGATTCCAAAAATCTTTATCATGTTACGAAGCTATACTCCTAAGATTTACTTAGAGACCATTGATATTGGATTTGGTCAACCAAAATCTCTCTACAGTGCTTCAATAAGAACTAGGTGGCCACTTCCAGGCCTAGTTTTTCATCATCCGGTGTCCAAATTCACTTTTTTCACTTGGGATACCTTTATATCTTTGAAATACACGTGCTGGGCTACATTTCTTGGACTAGAAAGGATTTTTAAATCTCTAAAGTTTTTCAGTTTCACTCAGTTTGCCCGGTTGGGGCTATTGCTACATGGTTTTGCCATTGTTCTTGTTGGTTTTTGGTGATTAGAACCTCTCCGGACCAACCATACATTTTCAATTTTTGTTTGGGCCTGGCAAGGATTCAAAATCAATGACCTCAAGCTTCAAAGATCACTTGGATTTCGCTTCCGCAGCTTCATTTTGTACCCGGGAAGTGCTCTTTATATTTCTCTTCTTCTTCCATATTCAAGGTTTACTTCCATTCATTTTCACATACTCTAGTTAGTAAATGGGGGAAGGGAAGTGTAACATGGAATCTAAAGGGAAACAAGTAGTTGAACACACTTCTCCATCTAAAGAGCAACTAGAGGATCATGATGCTAGAATGGAAGAAGTAGAATTGGGGCAGGAAGTAGAGGAAAATTTAGAAGAGAAAGAACCTCAACAAGAAGAATGTACATATGAGGAAATTTTAGATGATTTTTTCACTCATGATCAATTCGTAGACTTAAAAGAGCAAACCCTTAAATTAGAGAGAGATCTTAGTGGCATTGCATCTCTCATTCAGCACTTAAAGTCTCAAATGATCTCACTTGAGACTCACATCACTTCTTTCCTAGCTAGGAAGGAAAGAGAAACCCCTACTCTTCCTTTAGAGATGACTAGGAAATATACTTCTCTTCCTAGTAAGCATAAAGGAGAGAGCTCTAGGGAAGCTCCCCGCCTGAAAGACTTGAAGCCACCTACCTTTATGGGGGATGATCGAGATAGGAACAAGGATGCAATCTACACTTTTTTACAAAAGTGGCATCATTTGCATCAATTGAAGGGCACCCCACCAGAGTATTGTTTGCTAGAGGTGAGTCTCTCGTTTGGCCCGCGTGCTTACAAGTGGTGGATGAGTCTTAAGGAGGCGAACTCTATCCCTATAGAGGACTCAGTTTGAGACTCTTTTTCTAAAATAGTTTCTTCCTGAGAATGAGAAGGAGAGGAATTGGGATGAGTGGGATAGGATTGCCCAGAGAGGTAGGCCTCTTACGGTCTACATATCCCACTATAGAGAGTTGATTTTGAAACTGAAGGGCTTAGATGACTTTCAAAAAATCAGAGGGTTTGTTAGAGGCTTAGATAAATCCATTAAGAGAGAAGTTAGAAGGAATGCTCCTAAGACGCTTGAGGAGACGATCAAGTATGCACAAATCTATGAGGACCATAACCATCCTCAATACACTCCTATGGAGATGGATCAACCCCTCAAGCCTCTTAGCACGAATAAACTTAAGAAGAAGTTGCCATTTAGGGGAAAAAAAAATTCAATTAAAAAAAAAGATTACAAGGGCCTAGGTTATCTATAGATTAGTTTCAGAAGGCCAAAAGAGAGAACCTGTGCTTTAGGTGTTTGTCTCCTAGCCATTCAGAGTAGAACTGTCCACTCAAGAAGAGGGAAGAAAAGAAGAGAGGACCAGAGACTAGTATGGCCCTCGAAAAGGGCAAAAAGGTGGTCCACCTAGTGCAGACCCTTCCTATTCATGGTAGCTCTAGTGGCAAGGGAGTGGAGGTGATGCACGAGGATATAGAGCGCACCTGTTGTTTGACTCAATCATTGTGGTCACCACAGTTTGGACCATATGACCTAGTTAAACTGCATGGTAGTGTCTACGGGACTAGGATGTGTCATGATCGATGACTCTGCCACTCATAATTTTATAAACTATGCTCTATTCAAGCAATTAAAGATTCCCCAGTAGCCTAGTGCACATAAATACATAGTATCTATGATGCAAAAAGAAGATAAGAGGATATGGGATACTATGGTATCCAATTTGGAGGTCAAGGTGCAAGACTATACAGATCACATGGACTTCCAAATTATGAATATGGAGAGGACAGACCTTGTGTTAGGAAGAGAGTGGCTATGGGGCTTGGGGGACACACTTAAATGAAGCTATCAAAACAACACACTTGAATTTGAAAAGAATGGAAGTAAAGTTTGTATTCAGGGAGAGAGAGATGTACCTAGTGCACCTCTCATTTCATCATTAGAGTTGTATAGTCTTTGTTATTCTCATCATGTACAGGAGATGTTTTTATTGTATATTCATGATATTGAGCATTGTACAAATAGTTCATCTAATGTATATTTTCATGCTAGGAATGTAAATATGGACATGAATTTCTATTATTCTTTTTTGCAAGAGTGTGTGGTTAAAAGTTTTAAGGATCTTATGTTTGAGTATAGAGATGTTTTTCCCACTGATTTACCTAGAGGGCTACCCCCTAAGAGAGGGAACATTGACCATGCCATTGAGGTAGTTACTAACACTAACCCTATTTGTAGGCCACCTTATAGGATTAGTGTTTCTCAGCATGAGGAGGTTGAGAAGCAATTGCACGATTATTTAGATAAGGGCTTCATTAAACCTAGTAACTCACCTTGGGCATTGCGAATGCTCCTAGTTAAAAAGAAAGATGGCTCCATGAGGCTATGTATAGATTATAGAGCACTTAATAAGGTAATTATCAAAAATAGGTTGCCAATGCCTAGATTGGAAGATCTATTTGATCAGTTACATCAAGCTAGGTATTTTACCAAGCTTGAACTTAGATCAGGATATCATCAGATTAGGATTAGGGCAGAGGATGTCCCTAAGACTGCATTTAGGACTAGATATGGGCACTATGAGTTTTTGGTGATGCCTTTTGGTCTCACCAATGCTCCTTCCACTTTCATGAAGCTCATGACATTCTGATCTATAGTGCATCAAAAGAGGAGCACTTGGAACACTTAAGAAAGGTATTTCAAGTGTTAAGGGAAAATTCAATCTTTGCTAAGGAGTCAAAGTGTGATCTTTTCAAGATAGAGGCTAGATACCTTGGGCATATAGTCTCCCAGGATGGAATCCAGATGGATCCTGAAAAAGTAAGGACTATTATGGAATGGCCACATCCAAAGAACTTGGAAGCACTGCAGATCTTCCTAGGTTTATCAGGTTTCTATCGAAGATTCATTAAGAATTATGCCAAAATTGTTGTCCCGATGATGGAACAGCTTAAAGGGAAAGGGAAATCCTTTCATTGGGGAGACGAACAGAAGCAAAGTATGGAGAAATTGAAAGTAGCAATTGTTACAGCTCCACTTTTACATATAGCAGATCCGAAAAAAAACCATTTGTGGTTGAGACTGATGCGAATGATTTTGCTATAGGAGCTGTTTTAGTTTAGGATGGTCGACCAGTAGCTTTTGAAAGTAAGAAACTAGAACCGGCTCAGAAGAATTACTCCATCTATGAGAAGGAGTTGTATGCAATTGTCCATGCTTTGAAGAAGTGGCATCATTATTTATATGGTGCCAAAGTTATGATAGTGTTTGATCAAGAGAGCATTAAGTGGCTCTCTAATCAAACAGAACTTAAAGGTCGTAAGGCCCGATGGGCAAAGACCCTTCAGGAGTTTGATTATGAGCTTAGGTATAGGAAGGGAAAGTTTAATGTAGTGGCTGATTCACTTAGCCGCATGCCTATGCTCAATGGATTGAGTTTTACTCAGATCACTAGTGAACTACTTGAGTCCATTAGAGGGAAATGTAGGCTTGATCCTGCGTATTTCAAGATTTGGGAAGCCATAGAGAATGGGGATCGTGATATACAGGTTTCTAGTGAGGATGAAGTATCGATGGGTACTCAAGAAGGATTCAAGTGGAAGAACTACAGTGTCCATGATGGATATTTGTTATATAAAGGAAGGTGTGTGTCCGTAGAGATTATGAGATGAGACGGCATATGTTCCGAGGACTTATGATCTTGTTAAGAGGTAGTTTTATTGGCCCAGGCTTCATAAGGACGTCCTAGAATATATGCATAATTGCACTAAATGCCAAGTCAATAAAGCTGAGAGGTTGAGGATTGGAGGACTACTCCACCCATTGGATATTACAAATGGGAAGTGGGAGAGTATCTCCATGGACTTTATAGTCAGATTACCTAAGACAGAGAGAGGGCACGACTCAATCTGGGTAATTGTGGATAGATTAACCAAATGGCTAGGTTTATTCAGACACGTACAACAGTGAAGACACCAGAGTTGGCTAGGCTCTTTGTAGAGAACCTATACCGGTTATATGGTCTTCCTTTAGACATAGTTTCTGATTGGGATAGGAAATTTACTAGCCACTTTTGGAGAGCGGTCTTCAAAAGGTTGGATATGAAACTGAGCATGAGTATAGCCAAGCATCCGCTGTCGGATGGGCAAACAAAGAGGGTTAACCAAATCGTAGAGGATATGCTTCGAGCATATGTGAATGAAAGGCAAACTAATTGGGAAGAGTGCTTACCTATAGTAGAGTTTGCATATAATAGTTCCAAGCACTCTTCCACTGGGCATAGTCCATTTATGCTTATGCATGGCTTTCAGCCAAGAGCTCCTTATGCAGTAGGTTTGCTGAATGAGAAAGTTCAAGCTACAAAGGACGTTTTAGAAGAGATGAACGATATGCCTAGGCTTGCTAAGGACAGCATTAGGAGAGCTCAAGATAGAGCTAGGGCCTATGCTGACCCTCAAAGGAGAGATATCAACTTTGAGGTAGGAGAGCAGGTCTATCTTAGAGTTCCATCTAGATCTCAAACCATGAAGACAGGACCCTGTCCAAAACTATCTCCTAGGTATTGTGGACCTTTCCAAATACTTAAGAGAATAGAAAAGATGTCTTACCAGCTCCAACTTCCAGAGAATAGTCAAATCCATTCAGTTTTTCATGTTAACCAGCTTAAATAAAGGCTGCGTGAATCTGACAACCTCATTCCAGATAGTGAGGGAGCAGAGCCTATTTCTGTTCAATCTATTCCACATGAGCCTGAGAGCATACTACGCACTCGAGCAAAACGGATGAGAAGTCACTTATATAAATAGTGTCTAATAAAGTGGAAAGATAGTTCAGAAGATAGTGCATGTTGCCCCAGGTACCACAGACGCACGAACGCAGAGAATAACAAACGTACAAACGCAGAGAAAAAAATACTCAAAGACAGAAAGAGATAAGAGACGACACCAAATTGGGTACAATCTCCCCCCACATGCTCTGATGGACACTCTACCAGAGCATGCGTATTTATAGTAAATTCCTATTACGTCCTGAATAGAAGATACATGAGGGCCGCGCTCTGAAAAGCGTGTTTTTGCTTTATTTACAAGTTCGTAATTTTCTATTTTTACAAAAACGTCGCTTTCTAAAGCGATCCATTATTTTTTACAAAAATAACTAAAAATAACCATCTTCTAAAAATATTCTTCTAAATATCTCCAAGTCCATGCGCGTTCACACCCTCATGGATCTTCACCTGCTAAATCAAAACACAAAACACATTAAAATCCTCAAGGCATTACACCTTCATTCCAAATATCCCATAAAGTATAACATGCTGCCCAGTTGACGAGCAATTGACCTCAGTTGATAAAAAATAAAATAGACATGGATGGCCAATCACATGTCGCATCACTGAACAATCATAGGCATGTGCCATGTAAATAAAAAAAAACATGCATGGAACTGGAAAACTGGAATTTAATGTGATTGTGAATGATAAGCAGAAATCAAATGATGATAATGTGGAATTAGTGATGTTTTGTGAATCCATTGTGATTCTTCGAATGAATGATTTTTATATTTAATCAAATATCTATGGTATTGATTACCTGTGCGTGTAGTAGTAACATCATGATCAAGTATTTTTTCTGGAATTAAAACTTTAACATCCTCTTCTAACAATGGAGGATCATCCAAAATAGGAATGAGTGGTAAAATTCCTTTAAATGGTTTCAATAAACTGATATGAAAAGAATTATGAATATTCCAATGAGAAGGTATATCTAATCTAAAAGCATTCTCATTAATTTTTTGAATAATACGGAAAGGTCCATAATAACGTGGTGCAAGTTTTACCTTAGGATGTTGTAGAATATTTTTCAAACGTCGTTTAATTATGCGTAACCAAACATAATCATTTTCATTAAATTGTTTAGCTGCTCGTTTCTTATTAATATTACGGGTATAACGTTCCTGACTCTTTTTAATATGCTCATGAACCTCATGAAGTATAGAAATATGATCTTGTGCAAAAGAATCAGCCATAGGTATGTCTGTTTGAATGATAGACATGGGAGTAGGAAGCTTTTTACCATACACAATTTCATTTGGTGCACGTCCAGTAGTGGTATGTGTTGTGTTATTATATGCAAATTGGAGTAAAGAAAGTTTCTCATCCCAATTAGTTGGATTATCTAAAGAATAACAACGTAATAGATCCAAAATAGTACTATTCGTAGCTTCACTTTGCGCATTACTTTCAGGATGAAATGCAGAACTAAAATCTATTTTAGAGCCTAAATTTTTAAATAATGCAACCCAAAAGTGATTACAAAAACGAACATCACGATCAGATAAAATTACTTTTGGAAAACCATGATGTGGAAAAATACATTTAATAAATAATTTGGCAGCTTGAGGTGCAGAAAGAGTTTTCGTACAAGGAATGAAATATGCTTGTTTACTAAACCTATCAACAATTGTCCAAATCATATCATGATGTGATGAAGTTGTCGGAAGACCAGTAATAAAATCCATAGAAATTTGTTCCCATGGCCCATTAGGTATGGGAAGTGGCATTAATAATCCAAATGCTTTACCATGATGTCTTTTGACACGTTGACAAACAATGCATTGGGAAACATATTGTGTAATATCCTTTTCCATATTTGGCCAAAAGAAGAATTCTTTACATGTAGAAACAGGACTTTGTATGCCCCTATGACCCATATATGGTGGTTCATGCATCTCTTTCATAACAAATTCTTTAAAATCTTGTGTAATACATAGCTTATGATCAAAATACAAGAATCCATTATGAAATGTGTAATGGTCTTCACTAAATGTAGTAGAATTATTGAAAGCATTCCATGTTTGTGAGAAATATAAATCAGATGCATATGTAGGAATCATGTCATGAAATGAATGAATATGAACCACAGAAATGTTATTAATAAAAACAATATTTGTTTGTGGGGATGGAAAACGACTCAGGGCATCAGCTACAACATTAGCTTTGCCAGGTTGATATTGAATCATAGGCTGAAAATTTTGTATGTATGAAGCCCATTTGATATGTCGATCTGAAATCAATGGTTGATTGAGTAAATGTTTAATAGCTTGTTGGTCAGTTTTGATTATGACTTCTGTACCCATGAGATAATGTTTCCAAATTTTTAAAGCATGTACAACTGCCAAAAGTTCTTTATCATATGTACTGTAGTTCTTTTCAGAAGGTTTAAGCTTCCTACTTTCAAATGCAATGGGATGATAATTTTGCATCAATACAACACCTATACCTGAGCCACTAGCATCTGTAACTACATGGAAAGGTTGTGTAAAATCAGGTAATTGCAAAACAGGTGCATGAGAAAGTGATTGTTCTAGTTTTTCAAAAGATTGTTGTTGTGGCAATCCCCATGCAAATTTTAACTTTTTCTTTAATAATAAAGTGAGTGGGAGGGCTAAATAAGAAAAACCTTTTACAAACTTTCTATAAAAACTAGCTAATCCAAGAAAAGAGCGAACATCATTCACCGATTGTGGTATAGGCCATTCTTTAATTACTTTAATCTTCTTTGGATCTACATGAACTCCTTGACTTGAAACAATATGGCATAAGTACTCTTATTCTCTTTGGAAAAAGTAACTCTTTTATAGATTTGCATAAAGTTGGTTGGTGCGTAACAAATTAAAAACTATTGCTAAATGCTCTTCATGGTCATCATCATTCTTACTATAGACAAGTATGTCATCGAAGAAAACAAGAACAAAAGCTTGGTATTCAAGAAAAATATTATTCATCATGCGTGCAAATGTAGCAGGTGCATTGGTAAGTCCAAAAGGCATTACCATGAATTCAAAGTGACCGGTCTGAGTTCGAAAGGCAGTCTTAAAAATATCATTTGGTGACATTCTTATTTGATGATACCCAGATTTAAGATCAATTTTACTAAAGACACGTGCTCCACGAAGTTTATCTAATAAATCATCTATCCTAGGAATAGGATATCTATTTTTTAATGTGATCTTATTGAGTGCTCTATAATCAATGCACATCCTATAAGTCTTGTTCTTCTTCTCTACTAAAAGAACAGGTGCTCCAAAGGGAGAAGAACTAGGCCTGATAAGTCCTTTGTGAAGTAAATCCTTAACTTGATTGGTTATTTCTTGTTGATGCAAAGGTCCATGCCTATAAGGTGCTTTATGGGGAGGAGAACTACCAGGAATTAAGTCTATACTATGATCAAGGGATCCTCTCGAAGGTGGTAGTTTAGAAGGAAAATCAGCCATAAAACAATCCTTATAAGAATCCATAAATGATTTATGGGTATTAGGAAGTGTATGTATATAATCGACTATGTTATTGACAAAAACAATACATGAATTGTAGCCTTCTCGGAATGCACGTTTTACTTGTGTATGACTAATTAATGGGAATGGTTGGAAATCATGTATTGCAGACAAACAGATATCTTGATTGTTAAACTTAAAACGCATGGTGTGTGTATGATAATCAATGCATGGATTATAATGGTGACGAAAAGGCATACCAAGTATAACATCATAGGACTACAAAGGAGCAATTAAGAATGTGCGTTTATCCATGTATGAGCCTATACAAATTTGAACATTATGCACTTCACTTGTAACATTATATCTGTTTCCTTGGAATGCAGCCTTAACTTTGTACATAGAAGGAAGTGGGGTTAATTGGAGATCTTTGACTAATATGTGAGAAATAAAGTCATGTGAACTACCATCATCATGTAAAATATTAACAACTTTACCATTAATAGTACCTTGCATGCAAAGTAAAGAATGAATAGAAATTGTGTTACCCAAGGTACTTAGATCCTGCTCCAATGCGTCTTCAGTCCAATCAGGTTGAATGTCTTCAAATTGAATATCTTCAGGAACCACCTCCATGTTATGTACTTTAGCTCCGCCAGGTTGCATGTGGTTAGTTGGGAACCTACATCTAGCTTTGGTATGACCAATCTTACCACAATTCCAACAAATGATACGGGACCTCTTTTGTTAGGCATCCATCGTCGTAGTTTGAAAGGTTGGAGGTTTGGTAGGGTGTAAGGGGTTTGTCTTGGGGATTGGGGAAAAAGTGGATTGAGGAGGTCGTTGAAAAATAGGTGGTCGTTGAAAAGTAGGTGGACGTTGAAAAGGAGGAGAAGAAAAAGTAGAAAAGGAATGCTTGAGTGGAAAAGTGGGTTTGATTAGTTGTGGTCGTTGACGTGTTTGTTGTAAGCGAATGGACTTAGTGATAGATTGAAATTCTTTCTCAGCATCATGTGCAAAAGAAATAGCTTCATAGAGCGTCGTCGGACGTAAGGTGTTGAACTTAGCTTGGATTCCCATCTCCAAACCATCTTCATATTTCCGCTGTAAAGTATCTTCAGGAATCATTTCAAGTGAACGTATAAGTAATAAACGTTGCCAAAAAAGTTCAATATAGGTAGAAACAGTATCTCCATCTTTCCATCCAAAAGTCGTCCAAGAGCGACGGGCATGTAAGTGAAACTGAGGAGGAAGGAAGGACTCCTTGAGCTTGTCTTGAAAGGCTTGCCATGTGGTGGGGCGATCTGTGCTATGGCGCAAAACATTCCACCATAACTGAGCCTTTCCCACTAAGTAGTTGGTTACAAATTTCACTTTTTCCTGTTCAGAATAAGATTCATCAGAGTAGAAATCATCAAACTGGGATAACCATGAGAGAACAAATTGGCCATCTTTTCGTCCGTCAAATCGTGAAAATTGGAAATTTTTGGCACCAATCTTGGATTGTGTTCCTTGCTCTTGGGCGGTAATAATGGCCTTCACTACCCGGACTAGGTTATTGTCATCGCTTTGTAGTTGTTGGAGTGCAACATCACGTTCTTTTATTTCATTTTGGGCATGTTGAAGTTCATGTCGTAAAAGTTCGACTTGTTGCTCAATTGATACCCCAGGGAGGGGTGAGGAACTAAAATCATCGATATTTTGAGTAGTGTCCATGGCCATATGGAAAGATGCAAAACCTAGGTCTGGACCAGACGGTTGAGATGGACGCCAATTCGCGAACGGACTAGATGCCACAAATCGCAATCAAACGCCGCAACTGGATCAGATGACTGAGATGAACGTCGAATCCCGAACAGACCCGAATGCTGCAAATCGCAATCAAACGCTGCAACCACCTCCGCGAACGTCTTGGCTCTGATACCACTGTTGCCCTAGGTACCACAGACGCACGAACACAGAGAATAACAGACATACGAACGTAGAGAAAAAAATACTCAAAGACAGAAAGAGATAAGAGACGACACCAAATTGGGTACAATCTCCCCCCACATGCTCTGATGGACACTCTACCAGAGCATGCGTATTTATAGTAAATTCCTATTATGTCCTGAATAGAAGATACATGAGGGCCGTGCCCCGAAAAGCGTGTGTTTGCTTTATTTACAAGTTCGTAATTTTCTATTTTTACAAAAACGTCGCTTTCTAAAGCGATCCATTATGTTTTACAAAAATAACTAAAAATAACCATCTTCTAAAAATATTCTTCTAAATATCTCCAAGTCCATGCGCGTTCACACCCTCATGGATCTTCACTTGCTAAATCAAAACACAAAACACATTAAAATCCTCAAGGCATTACACCTTCATTCCAAATATCCCATAAAGTATAACAGTGCCAGATGGGAGCAGGTTAGCATCCTTCAGAGATGGTTTCCCAGTTTTAGATTATCTTCCCAAGGGTCTTCTTAAAGGGAAGGATATGGGGAAACAACACGGAGACATGACCATGTATTTTAATACATGGGGATTTAGTGGGAGTACTATTCCATTGATTATCTCTTTCTATTAGACCTTCCAATACCATTTTTGAGGACAAAAATTGAGTTAAGGGAAGGGAAATGTTATATGGAGTAACCCTTAGGGAGAGGTGTGAACCACCTCTTAACTTATTTAGATGGGCTCGCACATGAGTGCCATGTGGCACCCATGTGTAGAGCCATGTGGGGGGACTCACTCAATTATGGAAAGAGAGAGAGAGAGAGACTAATCTTGGAGTGTACGCGGTTGGGCGGAATTTTTTGCATCGATCTCTATGTGATCAGAGAGAGTGACCTCGAAGTATGTGTAGACCTTGTCCCAAAATTAGGGGGATCTCAAGAGAATCAACATCCACATATGTCATCAAAGACAAGTTTACCACCAGGTGCACTATTGCTAATAGTTGTGCAAAGCGTATCCCATGATGATGGCAAGGTGCATAACCACAATACTGCTTTTATTTCATTATCCATATCCATTTTTTGAGCCTATAACTTGGAGAATATAGCATCAAACTCATTTAGCTGAGCAGCAACACTATTTATGTCCTTCATGTGAAGGTCATGTAATTTTCTCATCATATACACTTTATTTGATAATGTCTCTTTTTCATATGTATTGCATAACTTCTTCCAAAGATCCTATGCACTTCCACAGTCTAATACTATAAAGTAAACATTGTCTGCCAGGTGCAAGTGAATGGTAGACCTGGCCATTTCATCTAACTCATCCCAATCATCTCATCAAGCTTCTTTGAAATTCCATTTACTGGCTTTTATTGCCTCCTCTGAATCAGCACATCTTTAATTTGATTCTTCCATAGAGTAAAGTTTGTGCCATCAAATTTTCAGATCTCAAAATGGTCTTTGCCCTGCAAGTTATAGCTCCTCCTCAGAACACTAGGACTAGACCCTGATCCACCATATGTGCCTGAGACCTCGATGGTAGAGAACTGAATAGAATGATAATGGAGCTCAAAGAGTTCAAACACCAACAAATAAGTGTATCAAGGAGTAAATCAACCATTGTATAGTTGACAAAGCCAAAGATCTAGAAAATTTTTGCCAGACTATCCTCTATAAAATGAGCATATGACCAGTGTCAAAATATCATAAAACTGCAAGTACTGTCATGTTTACCTGCGTAGTGAATCATTGACTCCACTGCATATAATTAGTTACCCAATAGAAGCCAATTAGGCTTATCGAGAACCTATGAACAACTATGATACATCTCCTATGGCATCAAAGAGGCCCCGACATCTGGGTGTCTCCTAGTTAAGAAAACCTCACCACGACCCTCTTTATCAAATGTAAAATGCTTTATGCAAAAAATGTAACTGCTATATCAATGACCACATGGGCATACATAAACGATATCCATAGAAACGTACATGGTGTGTATGTGCTCAATATATGTAGTGCAATGACACTAAAAGGCTGAGTGCACAGCCCAAAAACTAGTCAACAACACCTGCAAGTGTCTGTCAACTCTGATGTTTTAGGCTCAAAAAACCTGCATTTGCAGCGACTGCTCCCACCAAAATTGAAAAACCTTTCAAGAAACTTGTAGGTTTACGAGTGCGGCTGAAAACACAGCCCCAAAGGTTAATATTTATCGAAGAAGTACAAAGAACACTCTTCTTGATGTTCTTGGACCTCTATGAAGAGAACTATGTGCAAAAGTACTCCAAAATGGATCCAAAAGATACCCCAAAAATGCTTTTAAAACTGGCTTTGAAAGAAAAGAATGAATCTTTGAGGGACCAAAACATGTTCAAGGTAATGTTAACCTTTGTCTTTCCCCTTCTTCAGACACCACAAGAGTGTTGCTTAGTGGAAAGAGATTTCCATAGTTAAGCGAGCTCTGGGGAGAACAATACTGGGATGGGTGACCTCCTGGGAAGTACTGGGAATCTCTATCTTTCTTGATCGTTGAGGTCCTCCCTCGCAGGCAGCCAACGGTGACTTGGATGACTCGGATGACAAGGTATGCCAAGGTCTATGCCTTGGTCGCCATCTTGGTCGTAAGCCTTGGAGAAAGCTAGCTTCACTCGCACAAAAGGAATAAATATTTAGCATCGAAATGGCTCTGATACCAGTGAAGGATTTTGATGGCCATGCACCAAAGTGTGCTCTCCTTCTCGAGAGCTCCATGACGATATCCTCGAAGTAAAAAACTGAGCTCCTAGGGCCGCACATGGTACTCTGCACAGAGGCCGCAAAATACGCAGAAAAACACAGTACACAGAGAGCACGAACATAGACTTCTTAGGTGTTACAAATGCGATCGAACTTACAGTTCATGACTGATCATACTACTATACGTTTTATTAAAAAACATATACAAAGAAGTGTCTGGTGGCCATTTGGCCTTTCACATGAACACTAACGATAACACCATAGAGACCAAGGGCTTTCAATCTAAAGAAAAATTTAGTGAAATGTTTTTTCAAGGTGAAAACAACTCGAATTTGTAACTCGCTTGCAACTTGAAGGACCACTCTTTGTGGCTAGAACAAGAATGCCTTATAATCAAAGCCGCTCACCCATCAACCAAGTTGACTTGGGATGCAACGAGAGAGATTATGATACATCATCGTATAATACACCTCCTAGAATTTCATATTGGAAATAGAAAAACTCTCTTTTAAAAAAAATCTCTTTAGTGTTTGGCTCCTTCTTATAAGCAGTTTAAACACATCAAGAATATTAAAAGTGATATATATAAGCTAGGAACAGAAATTTGAACACAATGAAATTCGAACACAATGAGGGACTCAACTCCCTCCCTAGATGTCCCGGTTCGCTGGCCTGGTGGTTGGGCCTTTTGCCTCTTCGAGGTGGGGGCAAGGGTTCAACCCCTGGCAGCAACAAGTAGGGACATATAAATCCCAGGAACTGATGTATATGGCTGTTAGCCATCGTTTGACCATCTCCGCGGTAGTTGTGACCGCCGTTTAACCCAGTTGTAAACCCCTGTTCTTGTGGGATAAGAGGGGTCCCATGGGTACTATGCCCTTCCTTGTACAGTTGTAATTTCAAAGTTAAAGTCCGGGGGAGTAGGCCTCGGCCGAACCTCCATTAAAAAAAAAAAAAAGAACTCCCTCCCTAGATATATCCAGATGTGGGAGGTCGGCAGCCCAAGCATGCAATTCTTTTAATTATTTATATATTAATTTGAGGTAGAAGCTGGCAAAACACGCGTCCAGCTGAAGCTGCCATGCAGCTATTTCCATTTCGAACTCTGCGTACTGCTTCGAACAAACAATTGTCGAACATCTTCTGTACATAGTCGATCGCTCCTGCTCATAATCAGTTTCCTTTCCACCGGCGTATGTCCAGCATTCGCGATCCTTGCTTGTCTGTGGATCCTCGCTTTTGTGTTTATCTTTGTTAGTTGATTCATTGAGTAGAGATCCTCCATACTTCCCAGAAAGTGATAATGGATCTAGTGCAAGGTATCCTGGGATTTTTGGTGCCGATTGTTGGCTTCAGTGCGCTACTGGTTATCTGGCCAGCTGTGACATTCCGCAGTGTTGCTCTACGCATGTTCAATGCTTTGTTCTCTGAGAATATGCAAGGAAAGGTTGTCTTAATTACGGGCGCGTCTTCTGGTATCGGCGAGGTATGGATTTTCATTTATCGAGTCACTGGTTGCACGCACGCAGGTGCGCGCGCAGAGAGAGAGAGAGAGAGAGAGAGAGAGAGAGAGAGAGAGAGAGAGAGAGAGAGAGAGAGAGAGAGAGAGAGAGAGAGAGAGAGAGAGAGAGAGAGAGAGAGAGAGAGAGAGAGAGAGAGAGAGCATTTGTTGTTTTGTTTGTTTGTTCTGCTCGCCGTTTGGTTAGCAAATTGCATATCAATATGCAAGGAAAGGGGCTGTGCTTGTGCTGATTTCTCGAAGGGAGGACAAGCTAAGACGTGTTGCGGACAAGTGCATCAAGAAAGGGGCTATGGATGTGCGGGCAATCAGAGCAGATGTCAGCAAGGAGGAAGATTGCAGACGTTTTGTGGAGGACACGGTAGACCACTATGGACGGCGTAAGTAATCGAATCATTAGCTTAACTGAGGACTTAGTCATGTAATGTGTGAGTATGTACATGAAGTGTATTTCCAATCATTACTCCTCTGCATTGATATGATTTCTGTTTGTGATGTAGTGGACCACTTGGTGAACAATGCGGGTGTATTGCAAGGTTTCAAATTTGAAGAAGCTGAAGACAGTCATGTACTTACTACAATCTGGGTGAGTTTGCGGATAGAGTAACAGAACGCAAAATCATGCTAATGAGAGGTGATCTTATGACGCCTATGGATCTGCAGGCTATCACGTTTTGGGGCTTGATATATCCAACGTTATATGCGCTAGAGCATCTCAAACGTTCTAAAGGAAGGATTGTTGTTGTCTCATCAGTTACATCTTGGTTTCCTCAACCACGTATGAGCATATATAATGTAAGTCTCCTTTCGATTCTGTTTCCTTACATGAACAAGCACTTCAATATGTTAGTGTATGTTATATAAATGGAGGAGAGGACATCAAAGCATCGAAAGACAAGACTCACATCTGAAGTTGGAAGGAGAATCGGCTGCTAACAGCTTGTATTGATCTGGTTTCTTTGTAGGCTGCCAAAGCAGCAGCATTTAACTTCTTTGAGACCGTGAGAATTGAGTTGGGAGGAAGTATAGGTGGTATCACGATTGTTACTCCAGCTTTTGTTGAAAGCGAGATGCTGATGGGGAAGATTGTCAATAAGAGGGGAGCTGTGGAGTGGCAAGAAGATCTAAGAGATGTATGTTCTTGTGCCCCATTCAAAAATGAGTTTCTACTCTTCTGTTTATCTTACGGACTCTAAATGCTGTTACAGACCCAACTTGGTCCAGCTCCTGTCGCATACGCGGAAGAGTGTGCAAAAGCAATAGTACGTGGTGCAGTGAGGCGCCATAGATATGTGCGATATCCTTACTGGACTACAGTGATGCTTCTGTACAGAATATTCACGCCGGAGGTGCTGGATTTCCTCCTATGGCTTCTGTTCCTCAGGCCAATGCCAGGTAGGAAGGATGGAGCTCCCCTCAGTAAAGTGTTGACGGAGATCCCAGGAGTGAAGACAATTTTTTATCCTCCAAGCATTCGAAACATTCCACCAAAGCAGCAGCAAAGTAAGGCAGCATAACTGAACTGGCATTGCCGCAACCGACCAAAAGAAATTGAACGACGTGCCTGTAGTCGATTCCTGCAGGCAACTAGGTTTTTGCGGAGACGTAAAGGCCACCAAATCTCTGTTGAAAACATTACTGCTTTGCTTCTTGTGATATGAGGCAGCCCTAGCATGCAAGTTGCAGTGAAAGGACTAGAATGGGTTTGTGAACAAAGTTTAATGTCACTTGTTTGATCTTTTGTTGCTTAGAGTTGGAAGATAAAAACAATGAAATATTGAAGTCAAAAGTATTGTTGCAAAGGAATGCTTTTCAGACGAACAAATTAGGCTTTCCACAATCAGAAGAAATCGTACAAAAATATAAGAACTTTTGGAATGAGAAGTTGATTAATCTCTGTTTAATATTTTGGAAATGCTGGAAACTATATTTGATGGTGCAGAAGTATGTTATGAGAAGTTGATTAATCTCTGTTTAATATTTTGGAAATGCTGGAAACTATATTTGATGGTGCAGAAGTATGTTTCTAGATCATTCTGAGGATTTTAGATCATTTTGAATTATAAAGGCTGAGGATTGTTCAGGGTCTATATCTGGTTTTTACATTCACATTAATGGCATAAGAGTACTTAGTTCAATGTTACACTGCTTTGTGTGCCCAGGAGCTGAGGCGCAATACTGTTTTATGATTCAGCTTTCATGTGCCAGATAAATACCAAGCTTTGAAAAGTAAAAATACCTTTCTATGAAAGAAATGCTTTTCAGACGAACAAATTAGGCTTTCCACAATCAGAAGAAATCGTACAGAAATATAAGAACTTTTGAAATGAGAAGTTGATTAATCTCTGTTTAATATTTTGGAAATGCTGGAAACTATATTTGATGGTGCAGAAGTATGTTTCTAGATCATTTTGATGTTTCCAGATCATTTTGAGGATTTTAGATCATTTTGAATATCCAAAGGCTGAAGATTGTTTCCAGATCATTTTGATGTTTCCAGATCATTTTGATGTTTCTAGATCATTTTCAGGATTTTAAGATCATTTTGAAGATCCAAAGGCTGAAGATTGTTCAGGGTCTATATCTGGTTTTTACACTCACATTAATGACAGAGTACTTAGTTCAATTTTACACTGCTTTGTGTACCCAGGAGCTGAGGCTGAATACTGTTTTATGATTCAGCTTTCATGTGCCAGATAAATACCAAGCTTCGAAAAGTAAAAATACCATTCTATGGAAGTAATGCTTTTCAGACGAACAAAATAGGCTTTCCACAATCAGAAAAAATCGTACAGAAATATAAGAACTTTTGAAACGAGAAGTTGATTAATCTCTGTTTATTTTTTTGGAAATGCTGGAAACTATTATTTGATGGTGCAGAATATGTTTCTAGATCATTTTGAGGATTTTAGATCATTTTAATGAGCCAAGGCTAAGATTTTCCATCGTCTGATTCAGCTTCATGTGTCCAAGAATCGATACCCAATAGCGTTCCCGAGTTAACCTTCACCCCAAGAGTTTAGAAGACTCGATTATTCCGATTTTCTTGAGCCGAGCCTAGGTAATTGGTTTTCAATGTATGTAGTTCATCGTAAACCACAAACATGATAGGTGACTGCCTCTTGCTCTAAGTCAATCGCAGATGTCTTCCTGCTTCATGTCCTCCCGCCTTTCTCGTATGCGGTTGTACATCTCCTGGCCGGAGGCTGTTATGATCCATATTCATCCGGTTATGTATCCCTGGTGATGAAGAAGGTTATTTACAGGTTTTACGATCGAGCCTTGCCTCACGACATAAAGACATGTCTTACAATCGAGCCTTGTTTCGTGGCTTATGTCCTGTGTACCTATCATGTGGCCGTGCGTACATTTTCAAAAGAAGTGGTATGAAGCACCTGATGAATGGAATTATGCACAATCACTCTTTTTTTTAAGGCGAGCTGCCATAGTATTTTGCCCACATGGATACAGATTCCAGTGGTCTAGGAGATGCCAATTCTCGTATCTGGTTCAATTATCTAAATGCCGTGATATTGAAATGAACCTAATTTAGAATTGTCGCTGGTTATTTTCTCCTTGGTATTTCTTTCAGTCGCTTCTGAAGATGTAATGATTCATGCATGGTCCTATTTTTGCTGAAGCTTGCTGGTTGAAAATGAACTTCTGAATCTTAATAAGTCTATAAACAGTTATTTGCGAGTCCTGGAAACGCGTCCTTCACAATTAACCCAATAATTTAGTTGGCAATGCTGGAGTTAGCAAGACTGTTTGGATCCAACCTTCGAGATCTGATGATTTCAATGTTTTCTGTTTCTTAGAAGTGTAGAGTCCAGCATCCAGGAATTTGATAGGTCTAGTTGTCGACGCGGCATAAGGAGAGGCTTATGAAGTTGGAAGTAGAGCAGCCAGCGAAGAATCAAGATCTGTCGTCCATAGCTTGATTTTTTTTTTTTTTTTGGGGAAGATGATAGCTGGTAGCAAAGTAATTGATCCTATTGGTTTACGAAGTACGGGACTCTTTTTTGCGATCTTATTGGTTTATGAACTAATTATTACTCTTTTTGGCTACTCTTTTTGGCGATCTTACTAGTTTACAAACTAAACTATTCTTTTTGGGTCCTTTGTCGGATCTTATTTTATAGGTGAATAAGAAGAGTGATAACATCTTATGTGCTCATGAAATATTGTTGTAAAATCATTGCTGTTAGATCTAATATGATAGCTGACAACCCACTAAATGAAATTAGAATTTCTCGTTGGTAGCTATGTTTTAGATTTTAGGTATAATTATCTTCTCTTTGGGGAAGTTGGCAATAGTATTTGTTTTTTGCAATATCTAATATAAAATACTTTTGAAAACAATAGTATTTGTTTTTTGCAAGTTTTTTTCTATCAATGGACACAATTATGAGCCTTTAATGCATAGTATATCAAAACTTGAGGCTCAAGTCTTACTTTCTAGCTAGGAATTGTAGTGTGTACATATGCAACATATATGGTATGGAGACAAAAAGTGTACCTCTAAATAATGAGTAGACCATGAAATGCGAAACTCACATACTCATTAGAGAGCTTGTGCAAGATCATGAAGAGCTCAAGCTACAAAGTGTAATACAAGAATGAAATCCAAAGTGAAGTGGAAGTCAACATTTTATAGATTTGAGGGAGGCTTTACAAAGTAACAATTAAATGTGGGATAAATGGTCCTAAAGGAGGGCAACTATGAAGTATATCATATGTAGGATCACGTTGTAGAAGGAGATGCAACACAATGTCTACATGGGAAGGCTCTCAAATGCAACGGAAAGAGGAACAAACCTAGATGCATTCACATAACACCCCATTGAAGCCTCCATTTGTAGAGTGGATGGAAAATCTAGGGGTATATAGAGCAATGAACATTACAACATATCGAGGGTATACCAACGATGCTACCGAGGCAAATGAACGGGCGTGATTTCTTCGCGACGTTAGTGTTAAAGTTGGTATAAGCGTCGGAAAGAAGGCGCCGGTAATAAGTGTCGGTATAAGCGTCGATATATGCCTTGGTATTATCGATGCTTATACCGACGTCCGCACTGGGCGTACCGACGCCTATACCGACGTCCATACTGGAGCTACCGACGCGTATATCGACAACCTTATCTGCACGAATTTTTGTGGGCAGAATGTGTTGTCTTTTGCTACAGCATGTTGTCTAGCAAAAGACAATACACTCTACCCAACTGAGTACATGTGTTATGTACTCTAATGGCAACCAAAACATAGACTTATATGAGCAAAAATGATCAATGAATCATGTACATAAAGTTGTATATTCCATGAATGAAAAATGTACACAAGTGTGGCAAACCACTTCTATATATGAATCGAATACAAAATGTGACAAAGCACTTTCATAAAAGAATCGAATACAAAATT
Organism: Ceratopteris richardii; assembly: GCA_020310875.1. NCBI lineage: Eukaryota > Viridiplantae > Streptophyta > Polypodiopsida > Polypodiales > Pteridaceae > Ceratopteris > Ceratopteris richardii. The sequence goes on from CM035442.1 coordinate 119,400,766, forward strand.
ATGGTACATCATTGCCACATAGGAGTGTAATACAAAATTGTGGCAATGTGACAAAACACTTCCATATAGGAATCAAATACAAAATTATGTTACATCATTGTCGTATGCGAGTGTGATACAAAATTGTGGCATTGATCAAAATATTTACACCTACAATCCTGCAACAAAACATGTGTATAAAATAAGACCAATTAACATGACATTTATAAACAACTAAAAACATGAAACCAAGAGTAGGTACATAACTCACAAGGGTAAGTCTACCATAGACTATTACAATGAGATAATAATGAAAAAATCTCTATGAACCATATGTCGTACATGAATGATCAAGATTTTCGCCCTGTGCTCTAGGACTATGTAATAGTAAGAAAAGTAATTTCTTGGGTTTGTAGCTAAATAAAGTAGTCATGAAGTCGGTACATCAATGCATTGTAAAGGATGGGCCAACAGACCATAGTAGAATGACACGAATGAAAGATAAGGCTCATGTAGGTAAGCATACTTGTGATAAGGCTCATAGAAGATTTCAACTAGATGCTAGATGGAAGAATGTACATATGGATGGGATTTGATAAGTTTATGATTTAATATGGGAATAGATTTAAAATGGGTTTATAAAGTTTATGCATCTTGGAAAAAGGATTGGGCATAGATTTGATATGGGTTTATAACGTTGGTGTATCTTGGACAAAGGAAGGATTATTGTTGCATGTGGATATTCAAGAAATCTAGAAAATTAAAGTTGTATGCTTTCTAGGTACTAAATCAATCTACAGCTATGCATCTCCCCTTCACTTCTATCATAGTAGTTTTCATGCACAGATGTAGAACTCATAAACAATTGCAACACTATGCAATGCCATGAAAACTACACGACCCTTGTTATATGTGGATGGTTTATTCAAGATTTTCGATTTGTATGATTGAGAAATCTAGAAATATGAAGCTAAGGTGAGTGAGTGCCACGAAATGAGTGTATGCATCCAAGGTAATAAATCTATCTAAAACTTTGTATCTTCAATCTCTAGTCATGCTTTAGAAAGCTCTTTACAATGTGAAAAGAGGTCTTACTAAACGAAATTTTACTATTATTGTGAAAGGCCAATTTTTCATTAGACACGTGTGTACGTTGTTTCTAATAAAAATTATAGTGACCTAGTCAACAACACACTTTATTTAGACCACCTATTGTGAAACCTATTGTAAAACTACAAATTCATGATGTTTGGTTCCTTGTTTTCTACGTTTTTTTTTTATAGGTCTACACATAGATGCAGTGGGTGTCTATGTCATCATCCGAAATTGCAGCCCATGCTATGGGGAGTTTAGCAAATCATCTTCATTGATATTAAAGGACGTTTTTCCATAGATGCACAAATCATATGTTTGCCCATAGATATGCACAAATCGTCGATATTCTTAGTACAATCAACATTTATAACACTCCAAACCCCAATGGAGAACCCATGACCATGTGGATGGTTCATTGAAGAGATGTTATCAATTCAATTTACAAATCTAGCGACCCAAAGATAAGGTGAGCGAACATCATGATATGCAATGTTTTAAGGTTTATGCATATGAGGTATGTTTGATGATTGGTGATGGTTTATAAAGCTGTAGCAATAGTGAAAATGTTATTTCTAGCATTATAGTCCATGTGAAAAGCCAAATGATCATCAAACAATTTGTGCTCGTTGTTTGTCTTTCCCTTTTTTTTTTATTTTTAGCTTTGCATGTATACGTATAGAGGAAATCCACGTCATCATCCAAAAATGATAGTCCATGTACGGAGTCGAGGATATCTCCTTTAATTTTGTTAGAGCAATTCCGTGCACAATTTTTCGATAATCTGCAAAATACAACGAAAATCATAGTGACCCATGGAAATGGCAAAAATATATACTATAATGAGATCACATATTGCAAAATCTATGTAATAATAAATTTAGGCTCTTTGCTTCTTCTTTTTTCCATCTTTAAATATGCTTGTGTAGGGATAGAAATTGTGTATGTTGTCATCGAAAGCGCTCACGAGCTCCTCTTCATTGTATCAAAACGTTTTTTTTGCATAGATGCACAAATTATTGAGAATTTTCCCTTTTACACTTCAAACCAAACCATGAAGATCCCATGAAGGCTCCATAACTTATGAAAGGCGGCAACAAGGCATAAACCAAGGCATGCCGTGTAATCCTTGTTAGTGAAGTTTCCATTGGCTACATGAGAGGAGGCCTTCATTGATCACAATTCAAGGGTGAGAATTTCCTAAGAGGTCATCCATCTGAGTCTTCTAATCCATAGAGCTTGCTTAAATGGCATTTTCTACAACTAAGTTATCCACTAGTTGTGTGAAGTTGGGCTAAAAGGGTGGACGAAGAAAGGGCTTGACCTTACATTGAGCATGATTTGGTTCTTAAAAGCTCTCTTTTGGACTTTTCCAACACGATACTTTTGGATTCGTGTTGAGTTTCTTTTATGTATTCTTTCGTTCTGCATAATGCAAGAACATTATTTGTGTTTCCTTTATAGATTTCAAACTTTATTTGGGTATTTCTAGCCATTGATTTAATTGAAATTTTTCTTAGAGGTTTATATTGTGATGGGAGCATTCGCAACTATCACTAGTAATATTCTTCTCCTTTGTATGCATCCATGGTACATTTTTCACATGCATATTTTCTTGAGTTCAACCACATTGTATCCTTCGGATCACAAATACATATTGTTCGTTCACATAACTTCCTATGTGTGTCCATGTATTTTTTGACATGACAACTATGGTTCACATAAATCCTTTTTATAACTTTAAAGAGGGTTATGATAAGGGTTCCCTATCTATGAGACACCTAGACGCCATGGTCTCTTTCGTCATGAATATGATGGAGGAAATACCCTACAAATAGATGTATGATAGTGGAACTATACGTGCATGCTAGCCAATTTAGTTTTCTTTTCCCTAGATATGTATAGTGAGCAATTTATTTGCATACTATGCAATTATTTGTACATTTTTGGATGCAAATTTTATACAGTGACGCAATTATGCTTGTATGATCAGATGTTCTCTTTATAAAAGAGATATTATTATAATTTTATGCAGATTTTATAGCTCAAACATGTAAGGCCTAATTTTTGGGTCCATACTTGGTTTTTTATATAATTTTATGATCTAGCACACAATCTTTCCATTCTTGTTTGGTCTTTTGAAAGTCACATATCCATACTTCTCTAGACTTTGGAGCTAGCCATATTTCTAATTTGACATGTTAATGCTACTGGAGAGACTTTACATCATGATATCAGAATTCTCAAAGATAGTGTGTGGATTGATGGGTGGTGAAAGTGGCTCCAAGAAAGCTTATAGTTTGAAAGTCAAATATAACTTTGAGATCTCCAAGTTTAATGGATCCAATTACATGTGGATGTTAGGCATGACATCAAAAAGAGGGTTTTTTCACTCATGCAATGAGTTCTTTTATTATAGTGAGACTTGGAGATCCTTATCAGTGTGATGTTGTTAAGATTGGAAATGTTATATTTTAGTTTGAACATGCATATTTATTTATTATGGAGATTGTTCACCGTATTCCTCAACTATCATGTAGTTTGATGCCAATTGATCAACTTGATGGCATTGGTTGTGAAATTGTCTTCCATGTTCAATCATTTTGTATAATGAATGAAAAAATGGTTAGTGTAAAAGGCAACATGTTAGCTCGTTTTATCCCTTGTTTGTGTATTAGAAAGAACACTTACTAGCTATTGTTCAACAACCTGTGACTTCCATATGGGATGGCTTTTTAGGCTAGATTTCTTGTAGTGGAATGTAATCTCTATCTCATTTTGGCTACTTCTCTTCTCTATTTTTTATTTTACTTTTTGTGAGAATTGCTAGTCTGAAAGCAAACTAGGAATGTTCGAAGAGTGCACATTGAATCTTCAATTCAAACTTTAGATCTTTTTCATATACTAATAGAGATGGTCATAGGATGAAGAGACCCTTGGTGGAGTTTCAGTGCGGAAGCACGCAAACAAAAAAGGAAGAAGAAGAATCTTGGAGCACAACACACAATACTGAATGTATTACCAAGTGAATGTACAAGGATAAGTCACTCATTAGGGTCATAGGGCTATTTTTTATTTTATTTTTTGTGAGAATTGCTAGTCTGAAAGCAAACTACGAATGTCCGAAGAGTGCACATTGAATCTTCAATTCAAACTTTAGATCTTGTTCATATACTAATAGAGATGGCCATAGGATGAAGACCCTTGGTGGAGTTTGAGGTCTATGGAAGCACGTGGACAACACAAGGAAGAAGAAGCTTGGAGCAAAACACACAATATTGAATGTATTACCAAGTGAATGTACAAGAATAAGTCACCCATTAGGGTCATAGGGGTATATACAAGTTGGGGAAAAAACCTCCTAAAGAGGGAAAAAAGTGTCCTAAGTGTGTCCACACACATCACTACTCGAATATATCAACAAATCCCCCCTAGGGGTGATGCGATGAACAAGAAGTTGGCACTCATGTATAAGGAATTGCCAACTATGTGGAAAGAGCTCAATCCACAAAAGGAAGTAAGTTGAAAGCTTTGCAAAAAGCTTCAAAATTCTCTCGAGGTAGAGCCTTAGTGAAAAATATGCAATGTTATCCTATTTGGGCACATATGCCAAACTGATCTCTCTATTAGAGAATGTCTCCCTGACATAATTATAATGCACCTTAATATGCTTTGTGCGAGCATGGAGCATAGGGTTCCTCACACGTGCCAATGTGCTCTGCCTCTCAGTGAAGATGGTGGTGGCAAGAGATTGATCAACACCCAAATCATCCAAACACATGAGTGTCATAGCAACCAACCTAGTCAAAGTAAGAATAAGCATGTAAATCTTGCGATAAGGATCCCCCCTTGTGATAAAGCAATCCAAGTAGTTGGGTACCACTCAAATAGCAAAAGATGCACTTAACCACCTAGGCAATGCATAAACCTTCTATCTAAGATAAAAAAAATTGAATACTAGGCCAATTTATGCATAAGTAAATCAATCATCCAACAACATGCTTATTGAGAACAACATCAAATGCATCTCCAACATCATGAAGAATCAATGGTAAAACCTTTCCCATAGGAGTGTAAATAGCTTTGCAATCCTTAAGGCCAAAATGCTGCAATAATGTTTCAATTTATTTTGTTTGATGCAAAGTTATTCCCCATCAACTTGCATAAACTAAATGCTCAAACAATTATGCATATGCCCCAAATCTGACATCTCAAAAGAGGCATGCAAATCAGCCTTAAATTCAGTAATATGCTTCTCATTTGGACCCGTGAGTAGCATGTCATCAACATACATGACAATGATCAAAAGTACATATCATTAATATACACAACAATGATAAGAAGTACATCATCTACATGCTTAGTATATAAGGTACTCTCAATTGGCTTGTTCTCAAACCATGTGCAATCAAGTAGGCATGTGTCTTTTCATACCAAGTACGTGGTGCTTGCTTCAAAATTTATAATGCTTTTTTCAACATGCACACTTTGTTTTCATGCCCTTTCTACACAAAACCACGAGGCTGAAATACACACACTTCTTCATGTAAGTCACCATCGAGAAATGCAGTTTTGATGTCCAACTAATATACATTCCAACCATGATGTGCTGCAAGTGCACAGATGCTACAAAGAGTGGACATTTGACATGTGGGTGCAAAGATCTCATCAAAATAAATGCCTCTCTCTTGAGCATAACCTTTTGTAACAAGCCTGCCTTTATACCTGCCAAGTGTTCCATCAAATTTACTCTTCGGCTTGTACACCCATTTAATGGCAAAAAGTTTAATGCCAATGGCCTTTTTTCGTGGAGGCAAATCACATAAGGACTAAGTACCATTCTTCATAATAGCATCATACTTTGATTGCATAGTAGCCATCCAATTTTCTGAATTTTGTGCTTCATCAAAAGAAACAGGGTCATTCTCATCACAAAGAGTAGAGGCAGTTATTGCATAGAAATCTTATGCAAAAGTAGTAGTATGAGATCCTGAATGAGTACAATGATGAAGGTGCATCTAATTTTCTATCTCGCAAACTCTACACTAGCCATTTAGGCATAGTTTTTGCCTCTTCTTTATCAACTCTCTCATCAAGTGCATCATGTAAATTTGCATCACAAATGGGATGATCTACATGATCATATCAAATGTGTAAAGGCTAAGAAATTGCCTCATTTGGACCAGCACTTGACTGATGCCAGAAGCAATAATGATATCACCATTTGAGAGATCATGAACTATACACCTATCATCAATAAATTTGACAACCAGCCAATCTTGGATAATGCTAAAACTGACAAGAGTTTTTTCTTGATCTCTGGTATATACACTACAAAGATCTACCATAAGCAATATTCAAAATGATCTTACCAACTCCCATTCCAAGATATGAGGAGTTGTTTGTGCATGTGATAGTATTCCTTGTAAGGGTAGGCTCAAGTAAACGGAAGAAATAGCGTTGTGAGGTAATATTTTTGGTTGCCCTTCTCTCAAAGTACGAAACATTTGAGTCTATTGCAGACATACACTACTCATGAGAAGATGGATCATAGTTGCAAAAATTAGTAAATGCCCATCCTTGATTCTTTACAATATTAACAAACTCTCTTTTTGGTGTACAAACCTCTGCAAGAACCATTCTATCCTCTTTCTTCTTTGCCTCTTTATCAGCTAGTTTTGTACAACTCTTTATGATGTGATCATTTCCTTCACAGTATTTGCAATATTGTTTTTGATTTTTTGTTTTCTTCTCATCTTTGTCTTCCTTCTTCAAGTATGCAATATTAGCATATTTCTACTTACTAGTAGATGAGCTCCATTTACCCTTGCCCTTTTGACTAGCTAAAAAAGCTTGATATGCAACACACATAATAGAATTATTCTGCCTAGACTAATCTTTTTGCAACAAAACAGAGACTAAATCCTCAAATGTTAAGGCATTTGGATTGCCTTTCATCATCAATCAAAGAGTAGAAGCAAAACTTTGATATGAATATGGAAGACCATTAAGAACACTCTACATAAGTAAACTATCTAATAAGACTTCATTAAAAGAAATCTTTGATCTTTGTCAAAAAGTTATCCATAGAACGTCCTTCATTCATATAATCATCCTCCAACTGTTTTCGGAGTAAGCAATAGGAGCCTCATTTCTTTCTTGGTATAAAGTGATAAGTGTATTCCAAGCATCCTTTGTTGTTTTTCAAGATCAAATATGAGGGAGAATGGCATGTTTGACAGACAAGGCTATCAATGCATGTGCTTGAGCATCTGTAGCTCAGTGATGAGTAGCACCTCCTTTAATGTCAATCCGGGAAGATGTGAGGATGGTATGATGACCTCAAGCAAGTGAAGGCACAAGTGCGTGAGTGAGAAGCACACTAACATGCATACACATACACACACACGTGCACACACAGTAAGACAAAGAGTGAGAAGCAATGGAGTTCTTAGATTACTTTCAAAAAGCTCATACAAGTTCAATTCAATTACAAGTTAACCTCCAAAAATGAGCTCTCTAGCTCTATTTATAGTTTTTGACTAGGTTTTGGCCTTGTCCAGACCTAATGTCTGGCCTAGTTAAAAATTAGGTTCTCTATCCTATTTGGAGGTTCAAACGGAGTCTAAAAAATGTGAAAACTGATAGGTAGGTACTTCTAAAGCTCCTCAAGTTCAAGGACTCCTTGGCTTGCACAAAATGGAGCTATAAAAATATGAAATGGTATTTACAATGATTTTTAGTGATGAAAATCACTATTTTTGTAGGGATTTCTTCTAACATTTTGACATACATTTCCTGGAGCTCCCTACTTGCTCCTTCTTCTTGTGTGCCCAACTCTTTGATGCCTGAAAAATTTAAATGGCCTACTTGCCAGATCTTCTTTGACTACTGTGCCTGCTTGTGCTGTCTCTTCGCTCCGACTCCCTTCGTAGGCTTCCTTGTCTTGTGACTTCTTCGGTTCCTTGACTACTGCCAACAACCCCCCCTCTCTCGCGTCTGTCGTCTCTGACAAACCCTTGTCTAGCTATGCGTTGGACATAATATTGAACAACATCGGCGGCGAGGTGGTGTTCTTCTAATCGTAGCCCCCGTGCTAGATCTGTTAACAATGCATCCCAATTCACTGGTCCTGGTATGTCCGGATGTGGCACCCGCAGTTGTTCTGAATGGATGGTTCTCTCCACAGCAAATAAGTGGAGGAGATGTGAGGGCCTGGGTACAAATATTTCTGAGTGATATTCCCAGAATCCTGTTATGAACATCTCCTCGAATGTCTGTTTAAAGCAAGCTGGGAGGTACTTTATTCTGGCGTGCCAAGCATATATTACCTCTATTGATGGGGTGGTGTTCATGTCGTATACCAGATCTTGGTTTCCTGTAAGAAATCCGACACCTGAGAAGTGGGGGTCTTTAATATTCTTAAATGTCCTGAATGTGATTAGCATTAGTTCAAAGATTTTCATGCACATTTGGGCCATCACATCGGGGGTATTCCGTAGTCGAGTGCTCCAGTGACGGATGGTAGAAATCATATAATTCACAGTGGGAGGGCCTTGTGGAGGTGCTAGATAAACATAGTTTAACCACTTTGCACAACCTTTGATGTTCTTGACGGCAATTGTAAACTCTGGCTAGGTGCGCCTGCGGAAGACTGGAACATAACAAGGATTGTATTTAATAAAAAGTGGCATGTTAGTCCAAGTACGAACCATCTCTGGGTAGGTCTCGAGAAGACGGATTCTCCAAGTGGGTTGATGAATGGATCCTTTTTTAGCACTTTCTGGTATATCATCAGGCCCAAATTGTGTGGCGAAAGTTGGAGGTTTGCCACATCTGCGTTGAATCTCTGCGTTGTAATCTGCAAGGAGTACACAATATGGCACATATTGATCGTCGTTGGTGTCGATCCATCTATGATGAGACATGCTGCGGAAATATTCTGACTTTATGATGGTGTCTTCTAACTTTGCCATTGATTGGATTTGAATCGCCACTCGATCTTCATGGGTTGTTGCTGTTTTCTCTAGTGTCTGAAGCCATTCAGGTACTTCAACTTCTAAGGTGTCCATTCCTTCTGAGGTCTGTGCACCACCTGGCATCGGCATAGGAACATATGGTTCCTCATACGTTTCGTCCACCTCAATAGGTACCAAATCCTCAGGCTCTGGTTCTACCACTGGAGAGGGCTGCCTTTCATATTCCAGTAACTTCTTCTGCAGCTCCGCCACCTGCTCTGTCAATGCCTTTACTTCCTCTGAAGTCGAGGTCGTTTCTATGACTTTGGGGTGAGCCTCCTGTTCCCTGAGCTGGTTGCGTAGTTCATCCCGTTGCCTTTCCAAATCATCATGTGCTTCTAATAAATCCGCATAGCTTTCCAAGATTGTTTTCATGGTTTCTGAGGGAACTGCTTTGAATTGTTCTGGGTCGATTTCATGGGGAGAGCCTTCCATGGCAGCTTCCAGGTTTTCTTCGTTTTGTTTTTGCAGACGTTTGTTTTCTTCAAGGGCTGTGGCCATGTGTTTTCGGAGTAGAGTTAAATTTTGCCGGACTCTCAGGTTATCTGTTTGGTAAACCTCCAGTAAGGCTTCGAGTTGTTTGACACCTGATTCTTTTGATGGTTGGGGTGTCTCCAGGAGGGTTTGATGAGCTTGCTCGAGAGTGGTGTAACGTTGATTGAGGTCTGCATTTTCTTCTTCTATAATTGTGAGCCGTCTTTGTAGTTGTTGATGATTCGTCGTCAGCTGATGATGACAGTCTTCGAGAGCCTGGTACTCACTCTGAAGTTGATACACGCATTGATGTAATGCTATGAATATACTATTTACATTAAACGATGCAGAGAAAGATGAAGATGCAGGGGGAATGGGGAACGGGAAGGGAGTTGTGAATGTTGTGGAGTCAAGTGGTGAGGTAGGTGGAGGGGGTATGGGAGATTGAGGTTGTGTGGGGGGTGTGGGTGGTGCTGTGGCTGGTGATGTCTCCATTGTGTCGAATGTGTGTGTGACTGTAAAGATGGGAATAGTGGGTGGGGTGGATGTGATATTTGTGAAGAGTGTCGTGAAGGTGGGCATGGTAGCTCCTCCGAATTGGATGCCGGGAGAGAGAGGAATTCCCATGATGACTGTGGTAATGGCAGAAATAGGTGTGGTAGTGCTAGGTGGTGAGGTGACATGTGTAGTGAGAGGTGAGGTGGGTGGTGAGAGTGGTTCCTCTTGATGTTCTTTTGTTTGTGTGTTGCCTCCTGGTTCTGATACATTGATGTGTATTTGTTTGCCAGATCGCATGGGACGGGTAGGTACACGTTTCTCAAATCGATTAATATAAGTCATGGCTGCATGAACAGCCTCATCTAAGCCCACTGCGTCAGCATGCAGGTTCATTGATTCGATGAACATGTCATCCACACCTTCCTCGGCTAACATTTGGCTCATGATCATTTTTCCTGTTTCGAGCGACAGTTTGTGTTGCTCTTGGACCCGCTTCATGGTTTCGTATAATCTTTTATTTGGGCTGAGTATGCCGGAGCACTTGCTAGTTCTGAAAGTTCTTCATATTCTTGATCATACTCTTCGTGTGCCTCTTGTTCTTCTGTCTCTTCTTCATCGTCTTCTACTTCTACTAATCCCGGTTGGGTCGGGGTTGAAGTGGTAGTCGTGGGTTGTTGTCCTTGGGTCTGCTCTGCTTCTGTCTCCAGGTTAGATTCATTGATCAATCGGGCGATTTCTTCATCTGTTAGATCAGCTAGGGTGTAACCTTGAGGGAACTCCAAGTCTGAAGGAATAGGAGGAAACACCAGGTTGGGTCCTTCTGCACTTGGTCTAGGTAGACGAATGGTGAATGGTCGGACACGCCTCGTTTGGGGAGGAGTCACCTCGGGTGTGGTAGTGGCTCCTCTTGGTTGAGTGCATGGTAATTGAACTCCCCCTCTCATCTTCTTTGATGGAGGACCCGCTGTTGATAGCCGTCTTTGGAACTCTTGGGCCCTGGACCCTACCAGTGCTCTTTGGATGGGCACGTCGTACGCTAAGCACCTGTAAATTATTCTTGTGAGAGCACAACATCCATGAAGTACATTTTTCTGCTTCTTATTCCACCGTTGATGGGCTAGGTGTATTTGATCGATGATCCAGTGCGGTATGTTGATGGTGAGGTTCTCTGTCTCTGCCAAGTACAAACTGAACCATATCTTTTTTGGTGGCATAGTGAATCGTTCTTGGGCGGGAAAAGCAAAATGTTGCATGATAGTTCATAAGTGTAGAGCAATGGTAGGTGTCATTGCTACCATGTCCTTCAATTCGTTGAGGTCTTTATGCTTCATCCTGCCTGGAACCATTAGTTCTTTCTCAGTGGGAATATGCATTCCTTGCATGTTCAATGCTGCTCGTACCAAATTGAGGGTCAGTTTGAATCTCTTGAGTTCGTGGCCTGGCAATAGTGAGGGTAGCACAAAAGTATTATCACCTCCTTTGGCCCTGCTAGGAGTGATGGTACTGATAAAGTAGGAGCAACGAAGAAAATCTGGCTTAGGCAAATGTGCTCTGAAGTAGCTATCCAATCCCGCTTTGGTCCAAACCGATCGCATTACTTCTGCATTCTGATAGTTTTCAAATTCGCGAGTGAAGAAATGGTAACGTCCCCATCTGCCATTGAACTCAATTTCTGCTTCCCAAAAATAGGTGCCATCACCCAATGGCCCTCAGACATTGCTAAACCAATGAGCATGTTTACCCACTTGAGAGGTGTGTCCCTGAGGAGGGTCCTGAATCGAGAGAACATGCACAGCTTGAAGTTCTTGAGGCCTTTCGGTGAGTGGTGGTTCCAAGAGGAGGGTTTCAATGTCCACAATCTGTGCGCTAGACCCTGCCTGGGAACTGGTGCCTCCTGCTTCTGCCATTGTTATTGCTTGCTTGCTGGTTCTGTGAGAATATAGATCATGCGTTAATATTGTAATGGACAAGATAGAACACTTTTTTTGTCCCCGTTACAACATTATCATGAAGTGAGTAATGGGTTAGTGGGTCAGTGAGTGCTCGATGACTGTGTGTGTAGTTAATGAATGGATAGTCCTAGGAGCTAGATGGAAAGATGCAGTGTATGAGTGATGTAGTTAGCAAGTGGAGATGAATTTACAAATTGGGGTCGGGGGGTTTATTACAAGTCTTAGGTTGCCAAACACAATGGATGGCTTTCGGTTTTGGTTTTGTGGAGACTCTGGAGGGTTGTATGAGTAATTCTGCTTGGGGATGATGCGTCTTTGGGACCCATTTACAAGTGAGTCTGTGCGTGCTTCTGAGCGACTGTGTGTTCGTGCGTATTAAACAAGAGTGGGTAACGGCTCCTTGAGTGAGTGAACCCTGTCGTGTATGATGTGATTCGTGCGGGACTAGTTGAGCCCGCAAGCAAGTCTTAGGTACCCAAATTTGTCTTGATTTTGGGCCAACCTTCATCGACTTCTTGGGCACCCAGATAGATTTCACTTTCTCAAAAGAAGTTTTGGACGTCTTCTTATTAGTATCATGTCATTGATTACTAATAGGAAGTTGAGATGATTGTTGTCGCTTGACTGTAATAGGCCGCTCTCCTTTTCGCACCCACAGTTGTTTCAATGGCTGAGTCATTCTACTTCGCACGTTCTTTTGGCCTCCCGCATAGGTAGTCTTCAGTAATTGATCTGCCTTTGGTTGCTGCCTCCCTCTGGCCTTTGGAAAAGAAGAGAGTTCCGTCGAGGCCTTGACTTCTTTATTGAGATCTCCATTCCTCTGCATCACATAGCTTTGGACAAGAACATCATGGTCAACTTCATGTGTACCCCTGGAAGGACCAGGAGTCTGTGCCTTTTCTAGTTCCTTGAGTGCTCCATTATCTAACTCGACTATAATTCTACTCTGATTCACCCATACCTGAAGAAGTCCACTTCTTAGGTTTAAGTTGACTGCATGGTCATAGATCTAGTCTTGACCCAAGACGAGAGGCTCAGTGAGATCCTCATCTTGACACACTAGTACCTTAACTGTCATTGGAGCATCTTGAATGGAGAGGGGAAGTTCCACCTCGCCCATGCAAGGGGTTTCCACACCTCCCAATCCTATTAGATATGCTTCTATAGGATTGACTTTTAATTTCAATTCTCGACAGTAAGAAAGCCTCACCGCACTAGTGGCTGCACCTGAGTCAATTAATGCTCGCACTGTTTTTGCACCAACTCCTTATCCTATTTCTAAAGTCACAAAAGGACGTCGATCTATTATCCTTTGGGAACTTATTCCTGAGACTTCACTCATTGCCACATGATATCCTGGATCCTCATAGGCACCTGTCCTAGGTTGATCCCTACCCTGCCGTCTCAACTTCATCCTTCTGATGCGTTCTAAAGCTTCTGCTTGAGCTTCTTCTCGAACTCGCTTTTCTTCTTCCTTGCGTTTCTTAGCATGTTGAGTCGACTGAGCATTTCTTCTGTGAGAGGTTCCTGATACAACTTGACTCTGCACCCGCTGATGTAGCTTGGAAGAATATCACCTTCTAAGGTGGCTAGTTGTACTGCTCCACTTGTTGAGATCCTATTTATGATCATAGGTCCATAGCCACGTTTCTCTAATTTTCTTGCATGTTGCTTCAAAGTGTAGACTAAAACTAAGTCTCCGGCCTTTAATCCTTTATCCTTAACATGGGCATCAAAGTACGCCTTCTGTCGTTTCTTAGCTGCATATATTCCTGCTACAGCTCTTAGTCTGGTTTCACCTAGTCATTCAAGGTAAAAAATTCTCGAAGAGAGTTCATGGCCCATCCACTCATGCTCCTGTGCTACTCTCAATGTGGGAATCAAGAAGTCCAAAGGTAGCACCGCATTTTGGCCAAATACCATCTGAAAGGGTGTGGCTTGGAGTACCGTTTTATAGGCCACTCGGTATGCCCAAACAGCATGGTGTAGCTGATTGTCCCAATCAGAGCGTTTATTATTCACCAATTTGGTAAGCACATTGCATAGAATCTTGTTTGTGCTTTCGGCCTGGCCATTAGCTTGTGGGTGATAGGGGGCAGACTTCTTATGTACTACCAAGAACTCTTGGATCAGATTTTCAATAACTTCATTCAAGAAGTGAGTGCCTCTATCACTTACCAGCTCTATAGGTAGCCCGTATCTAGTGAACACATTCTCAAATAGGAACTTAGCAGTTGTTTGAGCATCGTTCTTTGTCGTAGCTTTTACCTCAACCCATTTTGTTAGATAGTCTGTGGCAATAATGATGTATTCAGCATGTGAACCCTTGGCTGGGGGATTAATAGGACCTACAAAGTCTATTCCCCACTTAGAGAATGCACGTCCACCCATCATAGGTTTCAGTGGCATCTCATCCTTGCATATAGGGTACTGAGTTCTCTGACAAACATCACATCGTTTCACATAGGTATGTGCATCCATGTGAAGGGTCGGCCACCAGAAGCCCGCAAATAGTATTGCCTTGATCACCTGATCTGGTCCAAAGTGTCCTCCTGCTACACCTTGGTGAGCAGTTTCCAAGATCTTGAGATATTCACTCTCATGGACACATAGTCTCAGGTAACCATCTTTACCACGCTTGTATAGATTATCAGCAATGAGTGAGTAATCTAGGGCTTCTTGTTCTAGACTTCTTTGTCTGGCCAGTATCATATCTTGAGGAAATGTTCTCGTCCTCAAGAAGGCTACTAATGGTTCACTCCAATCTGGCACTATGGACACTTGATAAAGAGTGGCATGTTCCACCGGTGGTTTAGTGCAGCAGATTGGGCATTCCTTGCACAACTTTTGGACATCAGCTTCCATAGTCGGCAATGCAATCTGAGTCTCCTTAGTGTCTGTAGGGTTCGTTGTTTTGAGTAGTGTTGCTCTAATGCACCTACATGTGCTAATTGCAACCATTTAGCGTACTCATCCTCTTCCACACAACAAGCCAATATCCCTTGATCTGTTTGTTTGTACATGCTGCCTGCCATGATGTGGTACTTTTGGGCTCTTACTACGTCTCTACCTTGAGTGTTTATGACTGGGTGGTTAGGCCCAATGTCAATACTGGCACTAATGGCTTAGCCCACTGAGGGACAACTTCCAAGTTAAACAAGTAAGCATCAGGAAGGTCATCTGATACTCCTTGTGCGGCTTCTCCAGATGTGAGCCTAGAGAGATGGTCTGCTCTTAAGTGGGTCTTCCCTTTCCTTACCACAACCTCGAAGTCGTATTCCATTAGTAAGAGAACCATCTTACTAATCAACCTGTATTGCATGGCTTGTTTACCAAGTACAACAGTGCTTGATGATCAGTAAAAAATTTAAACTTATTTGCAAGCAAATAGTGTCTAAACTTTTTAACTACATATACCATGCCTAATCCCTCTCGTTCAGTGGTTGTATAGTTTCGTTCAGCCGCATTCAACTATCTACTAGCATAGGCAATTGGAAGATCCATATTGCCTTCGCCCGTAGGTTGTGCAAGTACACATCCAATAGCATAATTGGATGCATCTACATGAACATGGAAGGGCTTATTCCAATCTGGTGTGGTCAAGATTGGTGCTAAACACAATCTTCTTTTAAGCTCATTGAAGGAGTTTTCACATTCAATAGTCCACTCGAAGCTAGTCAAAAGTCCATACAGAGGCTTTGCTATGATGGCATACATGTGTATAAACCGTCGATAATAACCCCAATGCCCCATGAAAGCTTGTACTTCCTTGACATTCTTTGGCCTAGGTAACTCTGCTATGGCTCTTACTTTCTCTTCATCAGTGGATATGCCATTCTTTGACACTATGTGTCCTAAAATCTTGCCTTGCCTGACCATGAAAACACATTTTTCTGGGTTCAAGCAGACTTGATATTCTCTGCATTTGTCAAAGATTTGTCTGAGTTCTGGTATATGTGTCTGTCTAATGTTGGAATGAGCACAGAGGTCATCAACATAGACTTCCAAATTCTTCCTCAAGAACTCTTTAAACACGTGGCACATCAGTCTCTGAAAGGTTGCAGGAGCATTGGTAAGCCAAAATGGCATTACACGAAAGGCAAATATACCCCATTCTGTGGCAAAAGCTCTCTTATGCTGACCTTCTGGAGCTATGGCTACTTGATTGTAGCCCGAAAATCCATCAAGGAAGCTGTACACTTCCTTGCCTGCTACTCTTTCTAAGAGATGTTCAGTGATAGGAAGCGGATAGTTATCTCTAATAGTGGCTGCATTAACCTTCTTCAAGTTAATGCATACACATAGCTTTCCATTCTTCTTGGGCACCACTACAATGGGGGATACCCACTCAGTGTGCTCAATTTCATAGATAAATCCAGCTTCTACCAGACGATCTATCTCTTCTTTGATCTTGGCCGCATAATTATCATTATATGTGTATGGCTTTTGCGTCTAAGGTCATGGGAATTATGTGTGAGCATATGTCTGGATCAACACCCTTCAAATCCTTGTAACTCCAAGCGAATACATCTCTGTATTCTCTTAGCAAGGCTATTAACGCATGCTCTTCTTCCTCGGTTAGGTCATGGCCTATGTACGTGCATCTCTCCTCTCCTTCTTCCATGGCTACCACTATTTTCTTGGTGGTTTCTTTGTTATCGTAGGCCTCTCCTGATTGGGCCTCGCGTTTAGGCATTCTTATCATGAATCTCCTGTCATCTATCTCATACTTCTTAAAATTTTTCGGGACCTCAAACAAAGATTCTTCCTCTTCTGGCGTGACTTCTTTCTTCTTCCTTTTCTTTCCTTCTTCCTTAGGGGTTACATGTGTGGCTAGCCTTACATCATTTGTAAGCTCTCCGTGCCTCTGGGGTTGAAATTCTACTTCATAGAAGTATTCTTCATCTGATGCAAAAGGTGGATCCATAATGATTGACTCTAGATCGGAGTCGCACGCGTCCTCAAATGCATCAGGGCTAGGTTCACACTCTTCTAACACTGCTTCTCCCATGATCGGCTCTATGGAGAAGACTGAAATGGCATAGCCATCTTCATCACAGTGAGGTGTCCATTGTTCTTCATTGATGGCTACATCCATGGTTGCTAGGATTTCTGCCCAGCCGTGGGGTTCAAATTCTTCATCAGGAAATACTATAGGTGCATAGGCTGGGTCTTGAATGGATCTATGCGTTTCTTTTGCACCTATCTCTCTGGCTTTTTCTCTCTTCTCTTCTTCTACTGCTACTTTGCACATCCATAAGTGAGTGTCTTCATGCATCCATGAGGATCCTGATCCTATGGAGTGCACAGACTCCATGTCATCCTTGGCTCTATGGATGGGATTCCATTGAATAGGCGGTACATCTCTATGAGAGTAATCTTTAAGATTGACTTTGGTCGTAACACCTAAGTGTTGCAAATACAAGGGATTGGTTCCCCAATCCTGGACCACTTGCAACTGTCGCATAAATGGTCTTCCCAAAATCATCTCGTAGGCATGATTCTTGCTAAAATCACAGATAGCAAACGTGTGCTCAAACTCTACACCACATGTAGTAAGAGTTATTCCTTCCAGCAGTCCTAAAGGTCTTTCTATGTGGCCATCAGCCATTTTGGGCGTGAGTGCTGGCTTGCCCCAGCTTCCATAGGGAAGTGGTAGCAATTGCAACTCCTGCGCCTGAGTCAAAAATGGCCTTGGTGGTGTATCCTTGATGGGTGATAGGAAGATATGTGTTTCCCTCTTCGCCCTCACTCATGTCCCCTATCTTGTCCAATGGTATTTCTGGCACTGTTCTCTGGGATCCTACCTGGGAACGAGGTTTTGCTATCTCTGGTACTTGTTTGGCTACATGTTTCCATAACTCTGGCCTTACTTTGAATTGCTCTTCTAAAGTGAGGTTGCACTGCACTTTAGTGTTTTTCACTACTTCCGTATTCCTAGGTATGACAGAGTCTTCATTTCTTACCATGACTGTGGGTGCTCTCATACAGGTCGACTTGGCTTCCCATGGGCCTGTGAAGTGGGGTAATTCCCGTAAAGAATTAGACTCAAAGTCTAATCTCTCTTGGGACTGGGTGCTCTCCCGCTCTCCATAAATGGATGGAATATCTTGTGGGAATTGATCCTGCGTGTCATCCACAAGTTCAATGGGAGGAGGGGCTTCACTTTCATTAGCCCATTTGTCTTCTTGAATCTCTCGTAGGAATTCTGGAGTGAACCTATTCATAGAAGAGGAGGTGTCTGGTCTAGTGGAATTGGGCACATAAGCTTCCTGTGGGGGATGGCTTATGTTTTTGCTTGCCTCATCTCTTTCTTGATTTTTTTCTTCCTTGGTAGATCTTGCAATTATACTCTCTAACTTCTCCAAGAGTCCATTCAAGTGCAATTGTGTCTTAGCTGAGCCTGAGTAGTTGAAAAGGTGACTGGCTTCAAACATGGTCTGAGCCAATGCGACCATTTTCGCACATAGCTTGGTTCTCTCTATCTCTAGGTCAGCTCTAGGGTAGCACTTGTCATGATCCGTAACATTTGGCCCTTCTTGGATTCTGGCCTGATATGCCTTAAGCATCATGTCTATGCCTTCAGGAGTGGGGTCAGCTAACACTGATCCTACTCTAGTGGTTGGTGGGATGTTCTGAGGTAGGGGGGCAGATGGTGGGTTAGATGGTGATGGAAGTGAGGGTGGTGATGGTATGTGGGAGTTTGTTTGAGAGGTGAGTTCAACAATTTTGGCTTTTATTTCTCTTATGCTTTCTTCTAAGTCGCTCATCTTTTTAGACCATTGCCTTTTCATTCTTTCTCGACTATCCCTCCAGGCTCTCGACCGTTTCTTGGCTATGCTCTCAGTTTCACTAACCTCTGCACTCTTCTCTTGACCTATTCCTGGGTTCTGTTGCAAAGCCTGGGCCCTAGTGACCACTTGCACTGGTGCAGTGGAAGTCACACTTCCTGTAGAGTCTACTACTAACCCAATAACGTTAATTGGAGTTATTTTTGGCATATTATTGGGATTCTTAGGGTAATCTCGTAAGAGATGCTCCTTCCCGCAGTCTTGACAAAAGCCTTGTATTGTTACCGACTAGGGTTGTGTAGGTGGAGGTAAGGGGCAATCACGAATGAGGTGATCTCCCTGACATCTGTAGCATGGTCCTCTAGGGAATGGAGGTCTTACCTGCCTAGGTTGGGGTCTTGAGTTAGGGTTTGTCTACATTACATTTATGTACTCTGGCTCCCAACTAGGTTCACCTGGTTCTTCACAGTAGTAGGACTCACCATGTTCAGGAGATTGCATGTAACTTGTATATATGTTTGGGACAAAAAGGATAAAATTGTTTGCATAAGCATTGTGATAGTGCATTTGAAGGCTAAAAGGAGCTCAGATCAAAATTTCAATGTCACAAAGTGAAGCATTTTTGAAATCCTAATCAGCCTAAGTATGCTTAGCAATTTTCATGTGATTCTGAGACTTTGATCGGAGGGGTGACAACGACAGCCTAGATGAAGTGAGAGCCTACTTTGATACCAATTGTTGGAGTTTGAGGTCTGTGGAAGAATGCAAACAGTACAAGGAAGAAGAAGAAGCTTGGAGCACAACACACAATACTAAATGTATTAGCAAGTGAATGTACACGAGTAAGTAACCCCTTAGGGTTATAGGCATATATACAAGTTGTGGAAAGAAAACCTCCGAAAGAGGGAAAAAAGTGTCGTGATGCTCCTATGTGTGAGCACACACATCCCTACCAAAATATATCAACAACCCTTAGATGGCACTGTCTTTTTTTTTTCACTTTCATAGATGATGCTACTAGAAAAGTCTTGCTATATCCTATTATGTCAAAGGATGGTCTTATCTACATTTATACAAATAGATTCCTTTGGCAGAGATTGAGAAGTGTACTAAGCTCAAGGATTTATGCTTGAATAATGGCAATGAGTACACCTTATAAATTCAATCATTTTTTATGGTCCAAATGAATTAGAAGAGATATTAATACTCCTTATATACCAATGCATAAGTAGAACGGGTGAATAGAACTATTCACAATTGACTAGTGTCTATGTTACAACGTGCAAAACTGAGTTAATGTTTTTGTGCAAAGATTAGTCCTATCTAATGTTCCCATAATAAAATTATGGCCTACTATTTTCAAAGATTCAAAAATTATCACAAGAGCCATGAATTGGGAAGACACTATATTATGATCACCTTCAAATGTACAAATTATGAATTGGGAAGATACTATATTATGATCACCTTCATTTATTCACTAGTACAAGAGCTTCTTGGAGCAATTATAACCTATTTTTCTACTCATAAGTGTGTGAATGCATGCATGTATGCTCGTCCTCTCTTGTTGTGGATGCATGTGCTTGTTACCTTCCTCATGTGCGATCTTCATACTAGTGCTTGGTTACTCTAGGGATCTGCATTTTGTGTGAGGCTATTCTCACTTGATGTCATGATACACCTCATTGATTGTGTATGGGGGGAAACAATTTGGTGCCATTTTTGTGGACATACATATCAGATGCTTGGCATGATGCTAAGCTTACATGAGGTATGTGTTGCTTTGGAGTTCATGTGCTCGTGATTTCAATGCATTATTCTCCTTTCATCCTTACTTTAGGTAGAATAGGTAGGTAGGAGGGTAAAAAGAAGAGAAAAAGGTCTAGGTTTTAAGCTTTCTTGAATTTCTTTCTTTTCATTAAATTTGTAATGTCTCTTGTTCTTCACATTTTCCTTGTCACACAGTCATAGAGACTTCTCAAGAGAATATGAAGTAAGGGGAGAGGGCAAGGATTTAGAGGGCTACTTTGTGAAAGAAAAAAAAAAGATAGAATCCATAAAGAAGACCCCCAAATCCTTTACACAATGATTCAAAGCTTTGACTTCATGGTAAAGAAGTTATGTGTGGGGAAGAGCTTGTTATGCTATCGATTGGGAAGAGCTTGTTATGCTATCAATTGGGAAGATCTTGTTATGCTATCAATTGGCTTGTTATGCCATTGTTCTACTTCAAGGGCTAGGGTAGAGGCAATGAAAAATGAATATAAACATAACCCACAAATAGAGAAAAAGTCGTTAGGGCTTAAGTCATAGAGAAGTCAAGTGATTATATGTTATGAGTTTGGTGAATGCACGAAACATGTTATGGTGAGGCATGGACCTGACAAGAGTAGGGGGGAAGCAAAGCCAATAAACACCTTTCTTACCTTTGAAGATTAGGGTTTTTTTATTTGTCTTGCACATATTGGATATGGTTTCTTGCCTAGATGCACAACTGATCGATTTAAAAGGGGAGAACGGCCTTTCATCACTTGGAGAGCTCAAGAACATGTGGTAAGATATTGATTTGCAAATTTTTTTGCTTATACGCCTAGTTTATGTGTGTTGGCATGACATTTTCACCCTTCCATTACACCATTAGCTCCTCATTTCTTGTTTTTGGTAGTGTAATTCTAGTTCACTTTTGTTTGTGGCACAAGAACACCCCCTTATCTCTCTCTCTCATACACATATACACACCTTCACACACACATATTGGCATCACTTTCCCAGCAGTGACATTTCTTATACTAATTGATTGCTTTGGATTGGGGGATGGGTAGTACCCACATTACTCCCTTTTCTCCTTTCATCTTCGAGAAACCCAAAAAAAATCAAATAGCGTTTTATTCCAACCCATCATCTCCCAACGTATATCATTTCTGGAATTCTTTCAACCCACACATGTGAGCTTTTTTTTTTAATAAAAGGAAGTTTGGCCTTAGCCTATTCTCTCGGACTTTAATTAAATAAAGAAGAAAAGTTACAAGTGAATGGGACTAGTGCCCATGGGACCCCCCAAATCCCACAATGCAGGATAGGAGTATGTCAAGCTAGAGGGCATTACAAATGAGGTGGATAACTCTATCATCACTCTCATGTGGGACCCATTTGGATTTCATCTTGTTGTTTTCGAGGAGATAAATACAGTGATGTCTAAACGGTGGAGATCTCTTATCTCGGGAGACTCTTTTACCTAGAAGAAACAAGCATTTCTCGATCGACCATTCCTTAGGAGTTTGGCCAAAATTGACAGCACATCGCTCCCTCCAAATCTTCCAAAGAGTCTCACCCCTGATGGCATTCCACAGCCTCGATGAGCAGCCGACCGCCTCACCCAATAGCACCTGTTGCCAGTTGATTTGGTTCGTGAGTCTCAATACCTGTGTCACGTGACGCCAGATAACATGGGACTTCGGGCAATCGAAGAACAGATGAGCTAAATCTTCAATGCATCGATGGCAACACTTGCACCATGGCAGCACACCACATATTTTGTTAGCCCTTGCATTGGACCAGATACCTTTATGCAAGATCTTCCACATGAGAACAAACTTTTTGATCTCAATTAGGTGGTGCCAAATAGACATGAACTTTAGTTCCCATCAAATTTTGGTCCAAGAACGGCACCATTTCTTGTTAAGAGTGTGATGAACATCTAAGTTCTCTTTGAAGTTGGGGATTCTCGAAAGTTTCTTTCCATTTCTCCATTTGAGGCCCTCCAGGCAAGAAAGATCGTGACCGCAGAGAAGGCGGGTAGTTGAGCGGTCCCATGCTAAACACCTGCCTTGAAGAAGAGTCCATTCCTCTAGGGTAACTCTAAGTCTCACGTCCAAGTCTTTGAACCTAATCCATTGACTTGTTTCTTGTTTCCAAAGTTGTTTCCACTGTTTGAACCCCTTGTTCCATAACCGCTTTGCAATTTGGAGGCTCCAAGACTCCACCCCCCTAATGCCGGCGATCGGGAACCAGATAGAGTCATTTTATCTTATCCCAGCCGCCCACTTCCACTCCTCACTGATTCTGATGAATTGTTTGGCCTTGTTCCAGCTCTTCCATAACAAACATACGAGGCTAGAGCCTTTAGGGGACACCGGGTGGGGGGAGAATAAAAGCGTGAGAATCCCTATGTCCTTCCAACCAAGATGGCCAACTAAGGTAAGGTCTTCCATGTTTCTGAAGATCAATTTAGCCCAAGAGGACTCACTATTGCTCCAAGCCTTGATAAGCCACTTTGCTGCCAGCTTGTCAGCCAACCCAACGATATCCAAAATTCCCAAGCCCCCTGAGTCTTTCGAGCTAATGCAAGTTTCCCATTTGATTTTGGGAATCCCCCTCCTGTTGGGGTCCCCAATCCAAAGGAAGTTTCTGCAGATTCTTTCCACTTTGGCTAACTCTTTCTCCTTAGGTCTCCAACACGAGATAAAGTAAATAGTTGTAGAAAGCATAAAAGTGTTAACAACCATAGCACGTCCTGTCAAGTTGACGTGCATACCTTTCCAATGATTTAGTTTGCTATCCAGCTTGGATAGCACCCAGTTCCATCGTTGGTCCATTGAGATATTGAATCCCATCGAAATGCCGAGGAGACGGAAGACTTGACCTCTAGGGATAACTTGGCACCCCTGATCCAACAACAATTGGGGTGTAGGTCCACTGATTGCTCTAAAAGCAGTTTTAGCATGGTTGATTTTTGAACCTGATGCCACACAAAAGGTGTTGAGGCACCACCAAAACACCTCAATGCTGTTGATATCGTTATGCACAAAGGCATTCATGTCATCGGCAAAGAGTCTCGTAATCATTTGGCCGTGATTTAGAGGTAGGGAAAGACCCTTGAGATTGCCAGCGTCCATGTGATGCTTTAATAGGCGACTGAGTCCATTCGAGGTGATATCGAAGAGTAATGGAGCCAGAGGGCAGCCTTGCCTAATTGATTTTTTTAAATTAATGGGCTCATAAAGCTTACCGTTGATATTTATCCTATTTGAAGCATTTCCAAGAAGAGTGGAAACCATCTTTGTGAACTTTTGGCTACATCCAAGGTCTTTCAATGATTGGAGAATAAAGTCCCATTCCAATCTGTCATACGTTTTGTCGAAGTCGATCTTAATGAATACCAAATCTTGTGCTGACTCCTCAGAAAACGCAAGGCCTTCCCAAATATCGACAATTGCTTCAAGTATAGATCTACCTTTGAGAAAACCTTTTTGGTCCTCACAAAGCCATGGATTTAAATGACAAGAGATTCTGTTGGCGATAACTTTTGCAATTATCTTGTATTCTGTTTGGAGCATGGTAATCGGTCGCCAGTTTTCAATTTTGTTCTTGTCTCCCCTTTTGTGGATTAACTTGATGACTCCATTATTAAGACACTCAGGGAGGGCATCGAAGGAGAGAGCCTCTTGCCACACCAGACGCAGTGGGGTGGCCACCTCATGTTTGAAGGACTTGAAAAACTCATTGGTGAGGCCATCAGGACCCGGACTTTTCCCATTGGGAAGAGAATCAATAACCTCGATAATTTCATTCTCAGAAATGTTAGCATCTAGCAGAGAAATCATGTTCTGTGGGATTCTAGATTGAGCAACCCTAGAGATGGTTGCCATGGAGTCACGCCTTTGCGGGGAAAGGGGAGCCGAGACCCCGAGAAGATGGGTAAAGTGCTCGACGATGATAGATCTATTCTCAACTTCCGTGCTACATTCGGTTCCATTGTTATCGACCAATAAGGAGATGGATTCCCTAGCTTGTTTCCTTTTGAGGATGTTACACATCTCTTTCGAAGGTTTGTCAGCCTTCCCCGCCCACCAATCTTTGAAGAATATTTGAAGATTTTTCCTTTGAACCTCCTCCTCTGATCTTAGTCTTCCCCTGATTTTCAAAAGACCTTGTTGGCATTGTGAGTTACCTTTGTTCACCTCTTCTTCAAGCCGTGAGAGCCTCCGGTACACCGTTTCTCTTCTTTTTTTTCGGATATATCTTATAGCCTTTTGAGTCCTGATCAAAATTTTACGAGTCCTTTCCACCGCGCTTCTCCAGCACTTAGCCGGTTCATTACAGTAGGCAAAGACTTCTGCCCACACTATAGAAATTTCTTGGTGGACAGAGGGGAGGGAAAACGATGTCTGACAAGCATGAAACCAAGGGGCTTTCTGGAGCATGGGAATCGAGTTGAAAGATAGAGTAATCGGGTAGTGGTCAGAAAGAGTCAGGTCCATGTGTTGGGAAACCGAAGGAATACCCCATTGAAGTATGCTGTTTGATCGATGTAACATCTATCAAGTCTTTTTTTTTTTAATAAAAGGGAGTTCGGCCTTGGCCTATTCTCCTGGACTTTAATTAAGCTAAAGAAGAAAAGTTACAAAAGAGTGGGACTAGTGCCATGGGACTGTTACCGTTAGTGTCCATGTGAAAGGCCAAATGGCCACCGGACACTTCTTTGTATATGTTCTTTAATAAAACATATAGTGGACTGGTCAGTCACAGACCGTAAGTTCGACCGCATTTGCAAGACCTAAGAAGTCTGTCTTCGTGCTCCCTGTGTACTGCTTTTTCTGCGTATTCTACAACATGTGTGCGGAGTACTGTGTGTGGCGACCAGAGCTCGGTTTTTTCTACTTTGAGCATATCGTCGTGGAGCTCTCGAGAAGGAGAGTCCAGTGTGGTGGACGCCATCGAAATACTTCACTGGTATCAGAGCAGTTCGAGGCAAAAAGGTTTGTTCCTTTTGTGCGAGCGAAGCGAGCACCCCCCCCCCCCCCCCAGGTTTTCTCCAAGGCTTACGACGGCGGCGACCAAGGCATAGACCTTGGCATACCTTGGCATCCGAGTCACCGAAGTCACCGTTGGCGCCGTTGGCTGCGCGCGAGGGAGGACCTCAACGATCAAGGAATATAGAGGTTCCCGGTACTTCCCGGGAGGTCACCCATCCCAGTACTGTTCCCCCCAGAGCTCGCTTAACCGCGGCAATCTCTTGCCACTAAGCTACACTCTTGTGGTGTTTGAAGAAGGGGAAAGACTAAGGTTGGCATTACCTTGAACAAGTTTTGGTCCCTCAAAGCTTCACTTTTGCTTTTAAAGCCTATTTCTGAAGCAATTTTGGGGTGTTTTTGGAGCCATTTTGGAGTACTTTCGCACGTAGTTCTCTTCACACAGGTCCAAGAACATCAAGAAGAGTGTTCCTTGTACTTCTCAGACAATAAATATCAACCTTTGGGGCTGTATTTTCAGCCACACTCGTAAAACTACAGGTTTCTCGAGGGGTTTTCAGTTTTGGTGGGAGCAGTCGCTGCAAATTTATGCAGGTTTTTAAAGCCTAAAACATCAGAGTTGACAGACACTTGCAGGTGTTATTGGCTAATTTTTTGGGCTGTGTATTCAGCCTTTCAGTGTCATTTTACTGCATATATTGAGCACATACACACCATGTACGCTTCTGTGGATACCGCTTATGTACGTCCATGTGGGCATTGATATAGCGGTTACGTTCTTTGCATAAAGCCTTTTACGTTTGATAAAGAGGGTCGTGGTGAGGTTTTCTTAACTGGGAGACACCCAGATGTCGGGGTCTCTTCGGTGATGCAGGTGGAAGACTTACCCAGCCTCACCATAGGAGATGTATGATAGTTGTTCATAGGTGCTCGATAAGCCTAGTTGGCTTCTATTGGGTAACTGATTATATGCAGTGGAGTCAGTGATTCACTATGCAGGTAGACATGTTAGTACTTGCAGTTTTATGATACTTTGACACTGGTCATATGCTAATTTTGCAGAGGATACTCTGGCAAAATTTTTCCAGATTTCTGGTTTAGTCAACTATATAGTGGTCGATTTACTCCTTGATACACTTATTTGTTGGTGTTTGGACTCTTCTAGCTCCATTATCATTCTATTCAGTTCTCTACGATCATGGCATCAGAGGTCTCAGGCACATCCGGTGGATCAGGGTCTAGTGCTAGCGTTCCGAGGAGGAGCTATAACTTGCAGGGCAAAGACCATTTTGAGATCCGAAAATTTGATGGCACAAACTTTGCTCTATGGAAGAATCAGATTAAAGATGTGCTGATTCAAAGAAGGCAATGGAAGCCAGTAAATGGGATTTCAAAGAAGCCTGCTGACATGGATGAAGATGATTGGGATGAGTTAGATGAAATGGCCAGGTCTACCATTCGCTTGCACCTAGCAGATAATGTTTACTTTACAGTATTAGACTGTGAAAGTGCAGAGGAGCTTTGGAAGAAGTTATGCAATACATATGAAAAAGAGACGGCATCAAATAAAGTATATCTGATGAGAAAATTATACGACCTTCGTATGAAGGACACAGATAGTGTTGCTGCTCATCTAAATGAGTTTGATGCCATATTCTCCCAGTTACAGGCTCAGAAAATGGATATGGACAATGAAATGAAAGCAGTATTGCTGTTATGCACCCTGCCATCATCATGGGATACATTTTGCACAGCTATTAGCAATAGTGCACCAGGTGGTAAACTCGTCTATGATGACATATGTGGAGCACTCTTGAGTGAGGAGATTCGTAGAAAATCTATGGTTGGCACTCAGAGTGGAGATGCATATAATGTTCGTGATTCTTACCAAGGAAAGAATCAACAACGTGGCAGGAGCAAGAACAAGGAAAAGAATGGTCAACGGAATAAGAGCAGAAGTAAATCAAGGAAGAGGGATATTGAATGCCATTATTGTCATAAGAAAGGACACATGAAGAAAGACTGTTATGCATTAAAGAATGCTAAAGGTAAAGGACAGAATGTTGATGGGCATGTTAAACAGTTACCTGCACCATCTACGTTGATGGGCATGTTAAACAGTTACCTGCACCATCTACTTCGACTGTGAAGATTGAAGAAATTAATGCTATTTCTGATGATGCTGATGTGTTGACACTTGATAGTACTGTGCCATCAGAGGCACTTATGGCTGATTCTCTTTCCCACACCTGGCTGCTAGATTCTGGTGCTTCTTTCCATGTGACACCACATAGAGAATGGTTCTCTAATTATGCAGCAAAGTCTCTTGGTACCGTGAGACTTGGTGACTCTTACCAGTGTGATGTTGTGGGGATTGGAGATGTGGTTGTGCAGTTCATTGACGGTTCAAAATTTACTATGCATAATGTACGCCATGTACCTCAGTTATCACGCAATTTGATGTCAGTTGGTCAACTTGATGACCTTGGTTACAAGGTGGTCTTCTATGCTCAGTCCTTTCGTATATCAAAGGGCAATATGGTTATTGCAAAAGGAAGGAAAGTTGGCTCACTTTACCCTTTATTTGTATCACAGAAAGAACACTTGTTAGCTGTTACTGAACAGCCTATGGCTTGTATTTGGCATGGTCGTTTGGGCCATATATCTCGTAGTGGAATGGAAAATCTTTCTCGTTCTGGCTACTTACCTGTGTTATCTTTCTCTGATTTTTCATTTTGTGAGCATTGTCAATATGGAAAGCAAACCAGAAATGTGCATAAAACGCACACTGACTCTTCAATTCAGCCTTTAGATCTTGTTCATACAGATGTGTGTGGTCCTATGCCCACTAGGTCCTTAGGTGGTTCTCTTTACTTTGTTACTTTCATAGATGATGCTACTAGAAAAGTCTGGGTATATCCTATCAAATCGAAGGATGATGTATTCCCTACTTTCAGAAAATGGCTTGCTTCAGTTGAGACTGAAAAAGGAACTAAGCTTAAGGCTTTACGTTCAGATAATGGGGGTGAGTATACCTCACATGAATTCAGCCTTTTCTGTCAGTGTAGAGGGATTCGTAGAGAGTTTACAGCTCCTTATACCCCAGTACAGAATGGTGTAGCTGAGAGGATGAATAGAACTATTCAAGATAGAGTAGTCTCTATGTTGCATCATGCAAACCTCTCACAAGGTTTTTGGGCAGAAGCAGTATTGACTGCAGTTCATGTGATTAACCTTTCACCTAGTACTGCCAAAGGTCTGAAAGTGGCACAAGAGTTATGGACAGGGAAACCACCATATTATGATCATCTTCGAGTTTTTGGGTGTGAAGCATATGTTCATATACCCAAGAATCTTAGACAGAAGTTGGACCATAAGTCAAAGAAATGCATTTTTCTTGGATATGGTCGAGAAGGACAATTTGGATATCGCTTATGGGATCCTGAAACACGGTCAGTGATCAGAAGTAGTGATGTCATTTTTAATGAGTCTAAGATGCATAAACAGCCGATTAAGGAGGTTGAAGTGAGAAGAGTGGTGTTTGAGGATACTAGTCCTCCGGTTAGCATGCATAAAAATGCTGCACATAGGGATGTTCAAGAGAATGTCCATTCAGATCAGTCTGCACATGTTCCTGTTCAACAACCATTGAGACGTTCTGCACGTGTCTCATATCCACCTGATAGATATGTTCCAGGTTTAGATTTTGTTATGCTAACAGATGCCGGTGAGCCCTCTTGCTACAAAGAGGCTATGCAGACAGAGGATCATGTCAAGTGGGAGCGTGCCATGAAGAGTGAGTTGGATTCTATTCACAAGAATGGTACTTGGGACTTAGTACCTTTGCCAAAGGGAAGGAAAGCTTTACCATGTAAATGGGTATATAAGCTGAAATTCACATCAGATAGTGCTTCTCCAAAATATAAAGCACGACTTGTTGCAAAGGGTTTTAAGCAACAACATGGTGTTGATTTTGAGGAAATCTTCTCCCCAGTGGTCAAGATGACTACTTTGCGCATGTTGCTTGGATTCGTTGCAATGGAGGACTTAGAGCTAGTCCAAATGGATGTGAAAATAGCTTTCTTGCATGGAGATCTTACAGATGAGATCTATATGGAACAACCAGAGGGTTATGTAGTTCCTAGCAAGGAAAGTCTAGTTTGTAAGCTCAAGAAGAGCTTGTATGGACTTAAACAGTCTCCTAGACAATGGTACCAAAAGTTTGATGCTTTTATGAAGTCCCAAGGCTATTCTCGGAGCAATGAGGATCATTGTCTCTACACAAAGAGATGTTCTGATGGCAGCTTGATATGCTTGATACTTTACGTCGATGATATGTTGATTGCTGGGAAGTCCTCTTATGATTTGTCAATTCTCAAAAAGAAGTTGAGTCAGACATTTGATATGAAGGATTTGGGGGATGCCAAACATATTCTTGGCATGCGCATTACTCGTGATAGGAGTAAAAGATGCATATACTTGTCTCAAAGTGAGTACATATCCAAAGTACTTCATCGATTCAATATGCAGGGTGGAAAGGCATTGAGTACACCTTTACCCACATATGTGAAATTGAGCAAGGATGATTGCCCCAAATCAGATGAGGAAAAGGAATTCATGACCAAAATTCCCTATCAGTCTGCTGTTGGTAGTCTCATGTATGCTATGGTAGCTACGAGACCAGACATTGCATTTGCAGTGGGAGTTGTGAGCAGATATATGTCTAATCCTGGCAAGAAACATTGGGAAGCGGTCAAAATGATTTTGAGATATCTGAGTGGCACTAAGGACAAGTGTCTATGCTTAGGTAGAGGGAAAGCATCCATTATTGGTTACACAGATTCTGACTATGCTGGTTGTGTAGACAATTGTAAGTCTACATCAGGGTACATTTTTCATTTTGCTGGAGGTGCTATCTCTTGGAGATCTCGTCTTCAAGAATGTACAGCTGTTTCCACCACAGAAGCAGAGTATGTTGCAGCAAGTGAGGCATGTAAGAAAGCATTGTGGCTTTCTCGTCTTGCTTGTGATATGGGTTTGCCTCAGCATGTACCTCACTTGCTCAGTGATAGTCAGAGTGCCATTGCTTTGGCTAAGAATCCGGTCTATCATGCAAAGACCAAGCACATTGAAGTGAGGTATCACTTCATTAGAGATTGCTTAGCCACTGAGAGCATTATTCTTGAGAAGGTTCACACTCGAGATAATGCTGCAGATGCTTTGACTAAAGCTCTACCACAGGATAGCTTTCGACACTGTTGTCACTTGATGGGGGTTACTTGATTCTTGATCTTACACAGTCACTTGTATACTGTGTAACATGCCCATCAGGTGGGAGGTATAGTTTGTATACTTACACTCAGGTATTCTTTATCATTCTTTCTTTTTTCTCCCATAGTTACTCTGGCCATATTGGCCTTTAGTGGGAGATTGTTACCGTTAGTGTCCATGTGAAAGGCCAAATGGCCACCGGACACTTCTTTGTATATGTTCTTTAATAAAACATATAGTGGCCTGGTCAGTCACAGACTGTAAGTCGACCGCATTTGTAAGACCTAAGAAGTCTGTCTTCGTGCTCCCTGTGTACTGCGTTTTCTGCGTATTCTACAACATCTGTGCGGAGTACTGTGTGTGACGACAGGAGCTCGGTTTTCTACTTTGAGCATATCGTCGTGGAGCTCTTGAGAAGGAGAGTCCAGTGTGGTGCACGCCATCGAAATACTTCAAGTGAGGGTGTGGGGTCTTTTCTCATGTATTAGAAAGGGAATCCCGAGATCACTCGGTTTTGTAATAAGCGCATAGTATTGAATTTGAGCGGGGAGTGGTGTGGTGAATTGGACTTCTAAGGTACACATGAGGGGATACTAGCATAGTGCAAGAGTGAGGGTGAATGGGAGTTGGAAGGGAGTACACTGAGAGTGGGAGTAAGGGTGTGTGTAATTGAGCGTGAGGGTGCACAAGAGGAAGAGGGTCAAATGTGAGTAAGGAAACAGTGAAATCGTGAAACTCGACCATTGTAGTTAGGCCTTGGTTTTTGTTTGGGCATTGGTTCCCTCTCCTCGCCTTCTCTTTTCCTAGCTATATTTGGGTGTTGGTCAGTGACTCGGAGAAGGACGAGTGGTTTAAATTCTTGTGATTTTGATAAAGCATAAGCATAAACTCGTGTGGTTCCTGTGGGTTTAAAGACTTATCAACAAGATTCCATTGTTCTCACTCTTTGACTTGCCTTGTGTGCATGCGTGTATGTATCTTTGGGCATGAGTGTGTGCTTCTCACTCATGCACTTGTGCATTCCACTTCCTCCAAGTCTTCATACCATGCTCATATTTCCACAAATTCACAACTATGAGGTAGCTCTCCTCTTTTTAGTTCTCACCTTCGTGCTAGACTGACACCAAATTTGGCACTATTGGTGGGGAGAAAGCTTCAAGGATGAGTTTGTGTTGGTAAGACATAGAGTATGACTTTCGAATCATAGGTAATTTTCTTTACTTTTTACCTTCTTCATCATCATCCATACTCTCCCTACTCAGGCCCTACCTCCTTCTCCATCATCACCAAATTTCCATCGTCTTAGTCATATTCGAAGCTTCACTCCATTCCCCTTATTTCACTTGTGAGAGAGAGCGAGAGAGCAATCTGGTGCATTGTGTTTTGTATGTGTCTTTTAACTTTCTAGTAGGTTCCAACATCAAGATTAGCAACAACAACATTGAGAGGTATGATAGAACTCTACAAGCATCCAAAGCTGATGGCTTCTTTCTATGTCTACATCATGTGCACATCATGAATCACTAAAGTTTTTGCAAAAATAGTTATTTCATTCCATTGCAATATGCCAAGTCTACTGATGACAGACAATAGATAGATTATACAATAGACTAAGTCTATCGGTGATAGACAATAGAGAGGCACTTACAACAACTTTTCTCCATTGCTACAAATTTCCAGGCCATCGTGATAGACTGCAAGTCCATCGTGACAAACAACCCAATGAACATTTTTTCCATCGTGACAGATAAGCCCCAAAAAATGTGTCCATCATGGCACACAGACCAATCCATCATGACAAACACGTCTATCATGATAGATTTGTCCATCATGATAGACACCCAGTGACAATAGACTCTGTCCATCATCATAGAAAAAGATTATCCATCATGATAGATAGGGAAAATGGGAAGTTTTAGGGTTTTGAAAATTTTATCAACTTTGGGCTAATTATTATTATTTGTATCTTTTGAAGAGAATTGGAGCTTCTTCAGAAGCTAAAGCAAGGTATGTGTGCAGGAAAAAGCTTCGCAACATGAGTCATGAGCATGGGAGAAGTATGGAGAGCCTGACTTGAGGTTGGAAGAACTTTCAACCCCCTTAGTCAAATTCCTAGCTTAAGCTAAGTGTAATTAGTGAATGTTTTTTATTTCGAATCATGATAGGCATGAAGAAGTTTTAGATCATTTAATTTGTCAAGTTTAGGGAAAGATTAAGCTAATTCAAGGAGAAAGCTAATTGAAGAGAATCTAATCTAATTAAGAGAAACATCAAAATATAGCTAAACTTAAGTGTTCCTAACGGCACATATATTAAGACAAGAAATACATAAAAAAGAAATTAAAAGGAACAAGTGGATATTACAAAAGAACATTGCAATATAGTTGTAGTTGGACATTGGGTAAAACATCAAAGCATATGAACCTTAGGTCAACTAGACACCTAGGAAGGGATAGACAAAGCATTAGGTCATCTAAAGCTAGCCTCAATCACACAGCCAGGTTGTGGGCTCAACAACTAAGTGAACATCATTACGTATTGAGCTAAAAAATGGGTGATTTGGAGATGTCATCTAGCATGGAGAGATCTATAGATAGTTTAGGCCTAGCATACTTAAAACCCCCTAAAGGTCCCTATAACACTTAGCAAGAGTACATTCAAACCAACTGCTTAGGTGCAGGCATCTATGAGGATGGCTTGAGGCAATTAGTGATACAACTCAAAAACCCTGATCAACACTTCAGGATTGAATGCCCAATGGTCAAATTCCAAGAGGGTTCCTACATTGATAAGCAAGGAACCATGTTATGAGCTGACCTAATGGGATTGATGAGTTTGGAATCACCATCCTTGGGTTGGAGATAGAGACTTGGAAGAGGAAAACATGGGGAAAGATCCTAGAACACCTCATGGTAAGTCAATCCTATCAAAGATGATCATAGGAGAATGGATCCCCCAAGACAACAAAAGCATAGAGCTTTCTTGAATAGAGATATTGGCAAGACCTTGTGGAGATTCAATCCAGATAGACCTACTCAAGTACATGGAGTAACAATTTATGATTTTAAAGATTCTGACATCCTTGAGAAGCTAATCCATTTAGATAACTCTTTTAAGAGAATGTTTGTCGTAATGGAACATGGTAGACACTTGGAAAAGTGAACCTATTTTCCCTCCTTAGAGACCGCATGATTCTCATGGTCAACACAGAACTAGGTCCTCTCACATTCCAAGAAGTCATAAGGAGAAGATAGAGGGAGACCAGAAGTGACTTTTGTAAACACCTCTAGAAGATAAAGATCAGAAGTAGAAAGAGAGAGACCCAATCAAGAGAGATCGAGAGGACATATATATCAAAGAGGCATGCATGCATTTCCCCTGATCTAGAGAACACTCTACAATATTGAGATCCACTCAAGTAGTAGTGTGAATGAAAAATTACTTTGATGGCAGTGGAGGCCCATATGACCATGTAGCAGAGTTCAGTAACTGTTGAGAGTTGAACATTTTGATGATACGTTCATGCAATACAATGATTTTGACTTCAAAGAATACATCCATGACGTGGTTTCAACCACTACATCAAGGTCAATTCAAGGATATGAACTAGCTACTAGAAGCTTTCATTTTGAAGTTTTATTAGAGTGGCATCGGACATGATACTTCCTCTTTGATCTATAGCTTTAAACAAACACCTCATGAAATAGCTAAGCTAGCAAGACATAGGTTTAGACAGTACATTGAGAGATACCCTATCTCATAGCTATCTACCCTGACCAAGCAAGTGGTATTGTTCTTAGATGAAGTGGTAAATGAAAAGCTACAATTGTATGTGTATCCAAGGACCCTAGGAATATAGAAAAATGTGTAAAAATGTGTATTGACATCAAGGACAACTTGGGAGATGAGTTAGAACTTTCAAAGATCTACAAAGATTGATATTGTTCTACCAATTTCATGTCCAAGCCTTCAACATCAATTGAGGAATTAGCAGAGAAAGTAACTCAAAAACTAGGAGTTTCGAGTAGACAAACCTTGAGGGCGGTATCTATGACACAATGCTATAATTGTAGAGGAGACCACATGGCCAATGTTTGCTCCATAATAGCTCAAAATAAAGGGAATCATAATACCCAATATGGCACCATACAAAGAAATTATACTAACCACATTGTGCAAGATTGTCCTTACAACAAACAAGCGATTAGACAAAACTATCAATAACCATATGAGTAGCCAAGGAGATATCAAAACCAATACCATTAACATCCCTACTATAGGCCAGAACAACCATACCAACCCCACTATCAAGCTCAACATAGACATGAACCTCTATAAGGACAACAACCACCAACCTCTGCCAAACGGTTATCTCTTTCAACTATGTCATGAAAGAGGATAACGTGAATAGAGCTATACTACCTACATCCCCTATGATCTAAAAACATGATCTGAATGCTTAGAGCTTTGACTCAACCCATGTGGATATCCCACCGGATTACTACATGGATTTACTTGAGCATAATGAGATCTATCCATATGAAACAACCATAAAACCAAATTAGGAGCTGGAATACTCCAATATGATGTATCAAAAGCCAAATAATAGGCCTCGATTAAGGCAAATGAATCCCTAAGCACCTAAAGGACCATGCTAGAGATTTCAAGAAGATCACTTCATATGTGAATGTCCATTTCCTCCACAAGGACAACCTCAACCTATAGTCATTCAAGGCTTTTGTCCCAATTGCAAAAAGGAACACCTCTTAAGAGATTGTTTTGCATCCAACCAATACACAAAATATTACACCAATCAATGTTATTGAGTTGGTTGTAGAACCCAATGGAAGTGTGGCAACTACTGCCTCTATACAAGTAGTTACTAGAGTACACACTCTACAACAAGCTATAG
This sequence comes from Ceratopteris richardii, assembly GCA_020310875.1. Classification (NCBI taxonomy): domain Eukaryota; kingdom Viridiplantae; phylum Streptophyta; class Polypodiopsida; order Polypodiales; family Pteridaceae; genus Ceratopteris; species Ceratopteris richardii. The sequence continues at coordinate 119,436,505 of CM035442.1, forward strand.
GTGTAGATCAAGAAAAGAAATCAAAAGCCACCGAGCCAAAAAGTGTGGCTAGAAAAAGAAAAAGATCTTGGAAAGATAGCCCAAAAATAATGAAGATACAATGGGTGAGAAAGGTCAACAAACTAGAAGAAAGCCTAAAAGAAACAAAAACAAAACTAATTGAGATTGCATCCCAAACACACTCTCAAAAACTATCACCTTTCAACCCATCTCATCAAAACCCACCACCACCCAAAGAAGGATCAGTCTTTGCATATCCTACTCTTGAGAACTTGGGCATGATGTTCAAGGCTTATCTCATTAAAACTCAAGAATCACCTAACATGCCAGAGTTAGATAAGTGCTATCCCAGAGTGCACCTTGAGATGGAAAAGAACAAGCTTTGTGCAAAAGTGGTAGAACTAGCTAATGCTATGCTTGATGCAAGCTCTCTTTTCAATCAAATAAACTTAGTAAAGCCACATTTATATTTTGAAGGACTGTTGGATAGGTTAGAGCGATTGGTAGCTAAACCTAGGACTTTGGCTACACCTGAGGCTCAGAGTAGTGCAAGTGAGAAAATATGTCTACCCCCACATGAAGCTTATGTTCCTAATTCTATTGATGATAAAATTACTTCCTCTATAAATCGTTACTCCTAGTAGTTCTTGAGAGAGGTATACAAGGATATATGGGCCAAAGAAAGCAAGAACCTACCTTTTATTGAAGTAGCGGATGATCTTCATGATCAATTCCCTCAGGTAATTCCCTCCATCTATGGAGAGAAAGAAGATGTGAAATCCATTGAATCATTAGACTTTGAATCCAATTCCTAGTAGGAATTGCCTCACTTTATGGGCCTAGGGGAGTTTAAGTCTATCCACATGAGAACTCCCATAGTTATGGTAAGGAATGATGAATCAGCTCTATCGAGGAACAGAAAAGTACTGAAGAATACTAAAGTGTAGTCTCATCTTACTTTAAAGTTACTTAAGATTAAACTTGAGTTATGGAAACATATAGCTCACCAAGTGCTAGAAGTAGTGTCCCAACCTCGGGTAGGATCACATAAGATAGTGTTAGAGATACCCTTGGATAAGATGGGGGACATAAGTGAAAGAGAAGAAGGAAATATCTATGTCCCTAAAATTAACACGGCTATACAACAAAGGCTATTCTAGATTCCAGTGTAGGAGTTGTGATCTCTGCCACTTGCATAAGTTGGGTCTTTACACATCCACAAGTGTGTGACCTCATGCATCCATGAGGATTTTGATCCTAAGGAATGCACGGACTGCATCTCATCTAATGATCTATGGATTGGTTTCCATTGCAATGGTGGCACATCTCAATGAAAGTAGTCTTTGAGATTTACTTTAGTGGTCACACATAAATGCAATGAATACAAGTAATTGGTTCCTCAATCTTGCACCATTTGCAATTGTCGCATAAATGGAATTCCTAAAATCATTTCATAGACATGATTCTTGCCAAAATTGCATAATGAAAATGTATGTTCAAACTCTACACCACAAGTAGTGAGAGTGATCCCTTCTAACAATCCTAAATGTTTCTCTATATGCTCATTTTCCACTTGCAATTTCATTCTAGTTGGCCTCTGGCTTGTCCCATCGTTTCCATACCACTCAAGAAATTCAGCGATGAGGATGAGGAATCCATCATCACGGAACCTTTTTTTGCCTCAAAATAAATGTATCTTTGCTAGGGAATTTCAAGAAATATGAGATTGAAGATAGGAAAATGATCATAAGAATGCCTAAACAAGAAGCACTCATATGAGTAGCCTAAGAAAACAAAGAAAGAACCAGAAAAGTCATAGTGACCATAGAGGATGACAAGGAGAAATTTATGTACACAGGACATGAATTAAGCAAAGAAGAGGAGTGTGAGTTGATAGACCTATTGAGAGAATATATGGATGTATTTTTCATGGAGTTATAAAGATATGAAAGGAGTGGATCCAAATATATTATCTCATACCCTATGACATCGAAAGCTAAGCCCACCAAACAAAAACCTTACACATATAATGATAATTATGCAACCAAGATTAAAGCTGAAATTGATCGCTTGATAGGAGTAAGATTCATTTACGAAATTGAGCATACCTAATGGGTATCCTCCACTATAGTAGTGCCAAAAAGAGATGCCTCCGATTATGTTTTGGGTGTTTGGTAGCTCAACCCACTAATCCAGGGAACATAGATCTCCTAATTGCTTATGCAAGTAGGTAGTTGAATACACCAGAGAGGAGTCACTCTACTAGGGAAAGGGAAGGATTAGGCATGGTATATGTGGTCAATAATTTTAGACATTATTTTCTTGAAAATAAGTTTAAATTCTTCACTGATCATCAAGCTCTTCTTTATTTGGTGAAAAGACCATGCAATATACGCCGGTTAGTAAGACGGTTTCTCTTACTAATGGAAAATTATTTTGAAGTGATTGTTGGGAAAGGCAAGACTCACCTTAGCACGGATCACCTTTCTAGAATTACCTCAACAGAATCACCCCAAGGAGTATGAGATGACCTTCCTAATGCCTATTTATTTAATTCGGAAGTAGTGCCTAAGTGGGCTAGATCAGTTGTGCATATTCTCACTTTTGGACATTGGACCCAAAAACCCTATGGTAAAAACAAACCCAAAAACCCTATGGTAAAAACAAAGGATGAGGGGATTTTGAGATAAAAAAAATATCATATACTTGCGGGAAGCATATACAACCGAAACAATCAATGAATCTTAGCTCGTTGTGTGGAAGAAGAAGAGCATGCTAAATGGTTACAATTAGCACACATAGGTGCATTAGAGCAACAAAATTCAAAACATTGAACCCTACATACTCTAAAGAGATTAGGCACATACTGATGAACAATGAAAGGAGATGTCTATAGGGTGTGTAAGGATTGTCCAATTTGTATCAATAGACCCCCTGTTGAGCATGCAACTTTGAATCAAGTGTCATTAATACTAGATTGGAGCAGACCATTAGTTGACTTTTTGAGGAAGAAAACATTACCTCAAGAGATGACATTAGTGCAATGAAGAAGTCTAGAGCAAGAGGCTCAAGATTATATGCTCATAGGATATTATCTATATAGGTGTTGAAGAGATAGATATCTCACACTTTATGTGCATGAAAGTGAATACTAAAGATCTTAGAGACTACACACCAAGGTGTGGTATGAGGAAACTTTTGACTTGATCGAGTAATCAAAGAAATTATGTTCTCAGGATTGTGGTGGCCTAGTCTTCATATGGATGCACATACTTATGTGAAGAGAGGTGATGTATGTCAGAGGGCACAATATCTGATACGCAAAGATGAGATGCCACTATGACCCATGATGGGAGTATGTGCATTCTCAAAGTGGGGAGTAGACTTTGTAGGTCCTATTGATCCTATAGTTAAGAGTTCACATGCTGACTATATCATTGCTACAAAAGATTATCTGACTAAATGGGTAGACGTAAAGCAACCAAGAAGAATGATGCACAAAGAGCAACAAAATTTTTATTCAAAATATATTCACGAGATATGGGTTGCCAATAGAATTGGTCAGTGATGATGTCAGTCACTTCTTGAATGAGGTTCATTGAATATCCTTTACAAGATTTCATGGTCATTCACAAGAATTATGCCCCTTATAACCCACAGGTAAATAGATAGGTTGAGAGCATGAATAAGATCTTGTGTATAGTGTTGTCTACTCTCATTAATAACAAATGTTCAGATTGGGACAAACAACTTCATCATGTTGTTTGGGCATATTGAGTGGCCTACAAAATGGTACTCAATGCCACTCCCTTTCAGATGGTGTTTGGCAACAATGTTGTGCTTACATTAGAGCATGATTAGGTAGCACAAGAGCATGATTGAAATGGCCATGAGTTATCTTCAAGGATCTAGTACCATGAGAGATTAGGTGCGAAAATATTAAGAGAAGCTATGTGCATATATGCTACAATGAAGATGCAATAAGCATATTATGATGCACATGCAAAAGATAAGGGCTTAATAATAGGAGACCTAGTCATGATATATACATTGAAGCAACATGCACAAAAGTTGGAAAAGCATGGCTACAGACCAATGATCTTCAATAGGATATCAACAAGTGGAGTTCTCCAATTAGCTAGCTTAGAAGGTGATGTATTATCAAAATATATCATTGGTTGTGGATTAAAGCTTTATCAACAGCATTTGATAGATTAGATGCTAAGTCAAATCAGTGAAGCTAAGAATTGCAAGGAGGAAGAGAAAAGAATCCATGAAGAAGCACATGCAGAGGCTTTATTAGACGTATGAAGTTGAGAAGGCAAAGCATAAATCAACCTAGACATATTAATTATGAAGCCCTAAGGTATCAAATGGCTCTGTGCCAGGCCAAGAGTAATCCCTCTCATCACATCATGGATAGACAAACTTTTATAACAATAGAAATATGACATGGAATGATTGCTACAAAATCAAGGCTTTGATTGATTTGGGGTAGCTACTAGCACTATAAGATACTATTGCTATTACGACATGGACTTGTCAATCAATCCTATTGAAGCTTATGTTGTAGGATTAGGAGTGGAAACCCCTTGCATGGGCAAGGTGAAGCTTCCCATCCTATGCAAGAGGTCCATATGACAATAAAAGTGTTAGTTTTCCACAATGAAAACCTTACTGAATCTCTTATCCTTAGTCAAGACTAGATAGATGATCATGTAGTCAACTTAAACCTAAGTGGACTTCTTTAGTTTTGGGTAAATGCATAGCATATCAAAATAGAACTAGGAAGTTGCACAAACAATGATTACAAACACCTAGTCCCTCTAGGATTAATCATGAACAAAATGATTTTGTTATGTCCAAATATATGTAATGCAGAAGGAGTCAACTATTGAAGAAAAATCAAGCGGGAGGATGGAATAGAATATGACAACACGAAATAACACAGTAGTTGACCGAAAATGGAGTCTTTGTCCTACATGCTAGAGAAAAAATCGGTAACTACCAGACTCTGGCTTCACAACCTTACACTGATAGCACACCTGCCTGTTCTCTCCACTACATGCTTCGACTATATCCCTTAATATGAAGAGTTATAACGGTTTTTTCTACCCTTTTGGTGAGAGGTTTCGGTATACATTTTCAGTATTTACAAGGCAAGTTATTTGACGACACTAACACTGGCATGCCTGGAGGACCTGAACCCCCCAAAAAAACTAGATGAACTAAAAAGAAAAAAATTATTCAGCTTCTTGCTCATCGTTAGAGGGTGTAAAAGCATCCAAAGTGAAAGAGGAATGGGCTTGCAACATAGAGACCTATTGAGTTAGCATCTAGAGCTGCACATCCTACTATGTTGTTTGCAGAGACAACTGCTTGTTGGCTTCTCAAAGAGCAGCGGAAGTTTGCTAGAGTAGGTCATGTTCATCGGTATGAGATTTCAATTGATAATGCAGTTCATTGATTCCCGCATCCTTCACCCTAATTTCTTTCTAGATGTTTTGAATTTTTTGCACGTGTCATTGATTGGCATGCTCAAGGTGGACATCCTACTTCTAATAGCCATCTCCTTCAGGACAAGCCTCTTCAAAAAATGATTTGAAATATTCCATACATAAGGCATTGGATAACTATTGGACTTCAAATTGTTGCTGCAGGGCAGCATCATGCATCTGTTGTAATCGAGACTAGAGCCACTAGTTATAGGCATGGAGGTCGGTAGAGGTTTGGGTGGCATGGTCGAAATCGCAGGTGATCAATGCTTGCAAGTGTAAGAAATAAGCACTAAGTTGACTAAATTCGTGAAGGCCGATAAACTCGTTGATACCAAATTGCCACCAATGCTCATGCATTTGAAGCAGAGAGGCAAGTTCAAGTACAAAGATATCATCGACGATGAGAGGGTGACTTTGTTCCATAGGGATGTTGGGGGTGATCGCATTGACCGACTGGAGGGGGACAAAGGTGGTGAGTAAGAGGGGGAAGAGGCAGATGAACTTGGCCTAGGGGAGGGTTCAGGATGGATCGGTGGAGGGGAGATAGGTGGGGGTGACAAGTGGAGGAGAGATAGGTGGTTCAAACATGTTGTGAAGGGGCTAGGTGGTCGTAGTCATGACAACATCAAGTTGAATGGTCTACTACATGCTTTGATTATATCCCTTAATATAAAAAGTTACAACAATTTTGGCTATCCTTTTGGTGAGACGTTTTGGTATACATTTTCAGTATTTACAAGCAAGGTTATCCGGCGGCACTTACATACAAAATGGTCCATCTACCATGATGATCAAAAGAAGATACATAATATTCTTAGCCTACTAATGTGGGTTCTTGAATTGGTCCCCAAACGCCAATTTGTACTAGATCCAAGTGATTGTTGTGGAAGTAATCTTTGTGGTTGAAAGGTTGTCTTTGTGCCTTTCCAATTTGATGAGCATCACAATTGTTGATCATGTGTTGCTTTGATATGTTTGGTGGCCCTAGAACACTTTGATCCCTGCATGTATCCTTCAAGGTTCTTTCATTCACATAAGCAAGTCTTTCATTCCACATTTCAAGCTCACTTTGGGTTTGAGACCCAAAGTTGGATAGATCTAGCTTCCTTATTTCTCCTACTTCAAAAGTAAAGAGTCTATCATGCTTCTCACCTCTAGCTATCTTCTTGAAGCGTTGACATGGATCTTCCACATAGGCTCCATGTTGGGTGAACCTAACTTATAAGCCTTTTTGAGCTTTTTGGCCCACACTTATTAGGATTTTAGTGATAGTGGATACATATAGAACCTTACTCAAAATGTTTTTCCTAACATTGGGAGCTTTGACATTCCCAATCTTCTCCACATTGTGCTTTGTATCACCCCTTGTTTGTACTTCATGCTTATGCTTGGGTTTCTACATGTTAGATAGACGAGAAACATTTCTTGCAACATGGTTGGAACAACAAGACTCTATGTAGAACAAATGTTCATCTTCTCTACCATCTTTATGAATCAGATTCATTAGGACTAATAAATCTTCATGTGTTTGATCCTCTGAGTAGTTACTTAAATCCATTATGTTGTCACTCTTGTAATTTTCTCCACCTCTACCTTGTGTTACCAAACCAACCTCTACCACCTCCTTTCAGAGTCATTTCATTGAACCAACAATTTTGAGTGGTATGGTTGGTCTTGTTATAGATGGTAGAAGGTTGGCTCTCTTTTCATTTTGACTTAAGCTCTGCTCCTTTGTTCTTCCCTTTCCACTTGTTCTTGCATACATTGTAGGCTTGAGAGATCTCCTCATCACCATCCTCCTTTTTCTTTCCTTTGTTCTTGTCTTTCTTGACTGCATAAAGAGCACTTGTAGACTTACCTACCTTTAGGTTGTTGTTGGCCTCTTTATTGAAGAGTTTTCAAAGGAATATGTTTAAGTCAGGTGTCTGTACATCCATGATAAGATCATAGGCAATTGTGAAGGATTGCCATTGGTTGCCATTTCGGATTCCATTCAGGGTCTCCCTCATGATATTTGCTTCTTCAATCACCTCTCCAATTGAAGCTAATTGATCTACAACCTCCTTGAATTTAGTGACAAACTTTGTTATAGTTTTCTTTGTTATCATCTTCATTTGGTTGAACTCATTCCATAAATGGTTCTTCCTGCCTTTGATGCTAGCAGAGAAGAAGGTTTTAAGTGCATCCCAAGTTTCTTTTGATGTATTGCATCCTCTAATATGTGGTAATAGAAACTAGAAACATATTTTAAGATTTATGTTTTTGAGTTGGTAGTATTTTTTATTATGATAGTGAAGTCCATACATGGTCTTGGTGTTCATAGTACTTCATCTTCAACCTCATCCTCTTCATTCTCCAACTCTTTTGGTTGACTAGCAGCTTCTTGATGATTGACCATTTGATCCAATCAACATTCAAGTGTTACTATATGATCAATGTGTACTCCTCATTTGTATGCACATTTTGTAAGGCCCCCATTATGAGGAGAAGCCAAGCATGTATTTACCCAATTGATGGAAATCCCAACTTGCATGTTCGATGAAGGTCATATTGGACCATGTAAGGTATTGTAAGGAAAGGGAGTTACCAGGGCTCCCAATTGTGGGGTATGGGGTAGTAGTGACAAGCCTTGACTAGGGGGTCAAGGGGGGCCCCCTAGTGGGTTCCGGGGCAGTGCCCCCAGCATGACAGTAAAGGGAATATTCCCTATCAGAGTCAGAAATGGCGCGCGGAGGCCACCCATGCTCTACCACCAATGTATAGCCATCCATGGAAGGCCATCCATTATCCTATATATACATGACTTCTGCACTAGCTAAGACATCAAATCGAGTCCTCATACCTCTACCTTGTATCTCCTTATCTAGAGTTGTCTATATCACCATTTAAGCTCTACCTTGAGAGTGCATGGGTGGACAACACCATCATCTTTGTACTTCCTAATAGTAGAAAATTTTTGAGAATCTCCTATATCTGTTATCCTCTCTACTACTGCTCTTATGTTATATTGCATAACTATTATCTTACATGGTATCAGAGCCATAAGCTTTGAATAGCTTGAGAAGTATCACTATTTAAGCCTACTAACAGACTAGAATATTAGTAGATCATTAGAGTGAGTACATGATGGCTTCATCCTCAAGCACTCAACTTGGTGCTCCAACTAATGTTAATGCTACACCTATTCGAATTTTTCCACCTACATTCACAGAAGAGAAGCTGGATGGAACGAACTATACACTCTAGAAGTTCAATTTTTTTTGCAATTTTGGACTCCTATGAATTACTTGAAACTATTATGGGGCCAATGGAGCCTATACTAGTTGAAGATCCAGCAAATTCAAGATTGATGTTTCAGCCAGATCCAGATCTTCTAAGAGCTTGGAAGAGGCAAAATGCTAATGCATTATGTGCAATTGTCACTAGTGTAAGTGATTCGGTGCTTACTTTAGTTCAACATACTATTAAAACACATGAGGCTTGGTGCAAGGAATTGAACTCACAACCTCTTGGTTAGGAATGTGATGGGCTAACCACTTGCCCCAAAAGCCATGGTTGAGGATTACTTCCTAATCCTCTCTTAGGGTGTAGTTCAACCATCTCCAATCTATCAAGGGTGTGGCTCAATCCTCTCCTGCTTATCACTTTATTAAATTCTTCCCGCCTTGGTCAATCATTGTCCTCAATGATCTGCTCTTGTATCCCTCTAGCCTCAGTGATGCCCTTGAATTGATGTCCCTCAACCTCGCATAGTTTCTTGAACCTTGTTCGCAACCTTGGTCTCTTGAACCCTTCCTCTCAACCTTGGTGTCTTGAACCTTCTTGTTCGCAACCTTGGTGTCTTGAGCCGTTGGTCTCAACCTCAGTCTTGAACCTTGTTCTCACCCATGTTTGGTATCTTGAACCCTCAATCAAGTGCTTCCCTCTCGGGATGTACCCTCATAGGATGTACCCTGGCACCATGTACCCTAGCACCGTGTACCCTGGCACCCTGTACCCTAGCACCATGTACCTTGCGACGCGCTGCACCGCGCCGTGCCACCTTGCCCAAGCCTACTTCCTAGGCTCTGATACAAATGCAAGGAATTGAACTCACAACCTCTTGGTTAGGAATGTGATGGGCTAACCACTTGACCCAAAATCCATGGTTGAGGATTACTTCCTAATCCTCTTTCTTAAGGTGTAGTTCAACCATCTCCTATCTGTCAAGGGTGTGGCTCAATCCTCTCCTACTTATCACTTTATTACACTTGGGGCATACTGGCTCGACAATATGAGACCAAGAACCACACGAGGATATAGAATCTAGAAAACTAGTTGCGAAATGAAAAGCATTCTCATTATGAAAAAGCTAAAGATCAATTCGTTGCAGTTGGTGTTGTTATGACACCCGAAGAGCTGGATTGAAGATGTGTGCGTATTCTCGTGACAGAGTATGATGGATTAGTAACAGCCCTTAACATTCATGTAAGACCAACTCCCCTTAAATTTTAAGAGTTTTGTGCTATGCTTTTAGAAGAGGAGGTGTATTTGAAGAATCGACAAAGTACAAGTGATGCTGCATTCTCAGTTAATGCAAAAGGAAAAGGCTCTTCTGATGGATCAAAAAAGAACCCAAACAAGAAAAAGTTCACACGAAGCTGCTTCTATTGTGGAAAAAAAGGTCGTGCCATCAAGAATTGTAGAAAGAAGCAAGCTGATGAATGAAACAAGATTGTAAAATCATCTTGGAAGAACAAAGAGTCTGCAAACAACACAGAACTTGAACTATGGGTAACTATTGAAGAGGTATGCTCATCCGCTCAAGCTCGTGTTGATGAACCATGGATTTTTTATAGTGAAGCTTCTCGCCATATGACCAAAAAAAAGGATTGGTATAGTTCCCTAGTGCCTCTATGGGAATCAATCAATGTAGTGGTGGGAAATGACTCTAAGTGTCCATCTAAAGGAATTGGAACCATCTCTTTTATCACTTCTCTAGGTGTTGAGAAAAAGGTATTTGACATTCTCTATGTACCTACACTTAAAAGAAATTTGTTGTCACTTTTTGCAATAATAGATCGTGGACTCGAAGTTCACTTCAATAAAAGTGGTGCAGAAATCATGGATTCATCAGGTAATGTAGTAGGTAAAGGCATAAGGAGTGATAACTTTTTTGAGTTAAGTGCCTTAACTACTACAGAAGATTTATATATGTAAGCAAGTTATGGCACCAACCATTTGGGCATCTCAAATTTGCAATTTTGAAGGAGATGCAAAGAACATGGATGGTTGCTCATTTGATTGCATTTTCAGAGTTGCAACAACCTTGTGAAGCTTGCATGATGGGCAAGCAGCAATGAAAAGCATTTCTAGGAGAGACCAACAATCGATCTCAAGCTCCTCTAGAGTTGGTACATGCTGATCTCTGTGGTAATATGCCTACACCTCCTTTAGGAGGATCTTTTTTTGCTATAAGTCAGTGATCATAGTAAAAAGATGTGGGTTTATTTCATTCGTGAGAAGGCTGATGCTTTTGAAAATTTTAAAATGTGGTATAAGTATGTGGAAAATGAATCGAGAAAGAAATTGAACAAATTCAAAAGAGATAGAGGAGGTGAATTCTTATCAACAGAATTCAATAACTATCGTAAAGAGCATGGCATGAAAAGATAACTTACCACAACTCATACACGTCAACAAAAAGGCATTGTTGAGCATAGGAATAGGACAATAGTTGAGATGGCTTGTTGTATGTTGAAGGCTCAAGACATGCCTAATTCACTCTAGGCAGAAGCAGTCAATATATCAATCTATATCCTCAATCAAAGCTACAAAAAAGCACTAAAGGGGATGACTCCTCAAGAAGCATATTCTGGTAAAAAACCTTTAGTTTTGCATTTCAAAATTTTTGGTTGTTTCTATTATGCACATATTCCTGATTCAACAAGATCAAAGTTAAATTCAGAAAGCAAAAAGTGTGTCTTCCTAAGATATAGTGAAGAGCCTAAAGCATATAGGTTGTGGGATCCTGAGGCAAGGAAGATTTTTGTAGCCAAGCTATGGTGTTTGATGAATGAACACACTTAGTAGAAGATAAAGGTAAATCTACTATTGCATCAAGCGGAGAAATATCTCACCTTGTGCCTATTAAAAGACAGGTTAAAGTTGAGGAGAAGGAAACATTTGATGGTGAAATTTCCTCAATAAAAAGCCAACCAATTGTAGTTGCACAATGTAAGCCACCAACAAAGTGGGAACAACAGCTCTTTGATGATTGCAATCCACACTTAGATGTACCAGAATCATCCTCGAATGGATTACGAAGATCAAAGAGAATAGAGGAGCAAAGAAGAGCCTCAAAACACATTGTTAACATGGATCTAATTCCATATATCATGGGCTCAATAAAGGAACCTACCACCATTAAAGAAGCCTTTGATGATCCAGGGTGGAGAGCGGCAATGCACTCTGAGTATGATAGTATACTCAAACATGATACATGGGATCTAGTTGACTTGCCACAAAAGAAGAAGGTAATAGGTACTAAATGGATTTGGAAATCTAAGTACAAAGTAGATGACACATTAGAAAAATATAAGGCAAGATTAATTGCACAGGGTTTTTCACGAATCAAAGGATTTGATGTTCAAGAAACGTTTGCACCAACAACATGCATGACAATTATTCAAAGTAGCTACATAAAAGGCTTGGCATCTTTTTTTGATGGATGTCAAATTTGCATTTTTGAATGGTCACCTCAAGGAGGAGGTATATGTATGTCAACCACCAGGTTTTGAGGTGTCCAATTCAAAAAATAAAGTTTGTAGGTTGAAGAAAGCTTTGTATAGACTTATGCAAGCACCACAGACTTGGTACCAATGGATAGATATTTTTTTCAAAAATATGGGTTTTGAAAGAAGTACTTTTGATGCTAACTTGTATGCAACGAAAAGGGATAGCAAGCTAGTTGTTGTCATTGTATATGTAGATGATTTGATCATTACAAGAGATCATCAGGAACTCATCAATCAAACTTAGATTAGCTTGGGAACTGAGTTTGAAATGACAGACTTAGGTCTAGTCCATTTTTGTCTGGGAATTGAAGTATGGCAAAGAAAGGATGGCATTTTCATCTCACAACAAAAATATGCCAAAGAAATTCTCAAGGCTTTTGGAATGATGGATTGCAAACTAACTAGCACACCTATGGAGGTAAATCATAAGCTATCTATGGATGATAACATGCCTGATGTAGATGCTAAGAAGTATAGAAAGCTCCTTGGAAGTCTTGTTTTTATGTGCAACACTATACCACACATTTGTTATGATGTTGGAGTGTTAAGCAGGTTTTCCAACAAACCTAAGGAGAGTCATTGGAATGATGGAATGTGAATTCTAAGGTACATTGCAAGAACCTTGGATTATGCTATTTTTTATACCACATGTGATACACCTCAAGGATATTATGATTCAGATTGGGTTGAAGATTGTGATTCTAGAAAATCGGTTTCTGGATATTGTTTCTCACTTGGTTCAGGAATATTTTCTTTGCAAAGTAGAAAGAAACCAACTCTCGCACTCTCCTCCACCAAATAAGAGTACAAAGTGACTTGTTTTGCTTCTTGTGAGGCAGTTTGGTTAACGAGAATTTTTGCAAATGAGGCTTTCCATCAAATATGGGGATTGTACTCAAGTGTGATAATCAAAGTTGTATGGTCATTGCAAAGAACCCAATATTTCATGCTCGCACCAAGCATATAGAAGTACAATACCATTACATTCATGAGCTAATTGAAGATGAAATTGTGGAGCTAGAATATTTCCCAACAAAGGCTAATTGTGCTGACATATTCACTAAAGCACTTGGAAGAGAGCAGCTCAACAGACATCTTCAACTGATGGGCATAGGACTAAGAGCTACTTGATTTATCATTCCGTAAACATTGAGGGGGGTGTTAGTATATGATCAATGTGTACCCCTCATGATTGTATGCACATCTTGTAAGGCCCTCATTATGAGGAGAAGCCAAGCGTGCTTTACCCAATTGATGGAAATCCCAACTTGCATGTTGAATGAAGGTCATATTGGACCACGTAAGGTATTTTAAGGAAAGGGAGTTACCAAGGTTCCCAATTGTTACTAGAGTAAAAAATCATTTATATTTGTTACGTCAGTTCAATCAACCTAAGTCGTGTATGGCAATTATGTGGGCGATGGCCGCCCATGCTCTACCACCCATGTATAGCCGTCCACCGAAGGTCACCCTTTATCCTATATATACATGCTTTCTACACTACCTAAGACATCAAATCGAGCAAGCATACCTCTACCTTGTATCTCCCTATCTAGAGTTGTCTAGATCACCATTTAAGCTTTACCTTGAGAGTGCACGGGTGGACAATGCCATCATCTTTGTACTTCTTAATAGTAGAAAATTGTTGAGATTCTCTTATATATGTTATCTTCTTTGCTAGTGCTTCTGTGTTATATTGCGTAACTATCATCTTACATCAAGGTGGATTGATCTTCATCATTCCTTGAACTCAAATATGATTATTCATTACTTGAGTACACCTTCCAAAATTGGTTTTATAGATTGGAAGCTTCGAATATGCATCTATCTGTTCTTTTTTCCATCTTTTGATTGTTCTAGGCATGTTCTGCACAATATGGAAATCTTGACTCATCACTGAAAATTGATGGTCATGATCCACAATGCATACTAGAATTAAGAAGATGTGATCATTCACTGGTTGATCATCCTTCAGCCAATGATTGCAAACCTTAATTGCACACTCCAAAGGGAATTCTTCTCTTTCCACTTGAAGTGTTTCTTTTGTATCCTTAAAAGACATTTTCACTTAAACCATTGATTCGATCAACATGAGAGAGAATGAAAACTATAATGACTTCCATAGTGCTCATTTATTAAATATCCATCCTCAAGTGATTCCTCTCTCACATAAGTTGAATGCTTGCCTTGTTATTACCAATATCTCAATTTTTTTTTTGGTTTTTGATTTTTTTTACTGAAAAAGATCACAACTAGGTTAGTGATTGTTGAAGCAAAAAGTTAGTTATGATTAGTTGGAATGCTATACTATTAGAGTAAAAATGAATATTTATTCCTTTTTAAGTAAATGTGCATCATTATACAATCTTAAAGAAGCCATGTGCCGAATGTGAGGCCCTGTATTATGGCCCTATTGTGCATACTCTACGTGCATTCATTTCAGCATGAGTGCAATCATGACATTGCTTCTCCAATTGTTTTTTTAATTGAGTAATCTTTGGTCTCCACACTTGACATGTCTTGATAGGTTGACATTGATCTTTCTTTGCTTCTAGTCATGTTTTTCTTGGTGCCCATCCTTTGTCTTAATCCTCCATATATATTTGCTTTGCTTCTGTGGTTTCCTTTGTTTCCTTGCCTTTGGTAGTCCTTGATTATTTTGAGATATTGGAGGAGGCTTTGTTTGAAGCTTGCTTGCTTTGTGAAATGCTCTAATATCTTCCTTAGCTCATTTTATCATCTTGTGTGGAATCCAAAGTTGCTTTTGTTGCCTTTCAGCTTCAATGAGTTGTTTTGTTAGCCACACTTGGATAGTCTTTGAGTTGATTGGCTTTACCCTTTCTGCTTGGAATGACTTACTTCTTTTAGGGTTTTGTGGTTGTAATTCCCTCTGAATGTATGATACTCTTAAAGTTTATCCTTAGAAATCACAACTCTGTGTGATAAGTTATATACCAATATTGTGTTGAATCATGAGTATGAAAAAACAAGAAGGTATTCGAAAGAGCTCTATGACCTTTTGAAGATGAAGCATTACACAAAGAATGCAAAAAACATATTGACATATGGATAGATGAGGCTATTTATCCAACTAATCCTCAAACTAGAAGGTACCCACCTTTTCATAATCTTCATGATCTAATTAGATTTGTAGGAGATGATGATAAAGGTTTACACAGATATTGTTCAAAGCTCTAGGAGTTGTCAAACAACTACATGATTTTTCAAACATCATGTGGCAACTTGTTATAACTTATGTATATGTGATTGATTTCAAAAGGGAAATCATAGAGCTTATAGAAACCATCACAAAGGCTTGGAGTTTCAAGGACATAACTTACTAATTGGTGAAATTTTAAGAGATTATTTAGTCCGATACAAATTTTTCAAATAAACATCTCATGATATTAATCTTTATGTTTCTATAGCATATCCTATTTTTCATGGTCCATTATTTGTAGAAAAAGGAACCCTTGCCACATGGAACACTCAGGGGATGGAAAAGTCTCATTATGGAGCAAGAATAAGCTTCTTCAGATGCACAAGAAAAGGAGTGATAAAAAGTAATCAATTCAAAAAGATTTTTCATCAGTTGTTTAAAAGACAAATAAAAAGGAACACATGGCAAAAATTATCAATAGAATGAAAATATCAATGTGAGGAGGAAAATCCCTTTAGGACAAAGACGGATTACATACAAGAAGAATGACATCTCATTCTAATGTGAAGCTGAAGGTACAAAGATGGTATCAAATAGGATTTGGAATATTGTTTGTATTCTTTTGACAAGAAACTACGTATGGATGTACTTACAATTTTTGAAACCATACAATTGATGACATAAAAAGGCATTATTCTTTTTTGAGTTTTTTGAATGAGCTTGACTCGAGAAAATCTCCTCTATATCTAAGATACTTTTTCCTCCTATAGCTAGCAATCCATTTTACATCTGAGACCTCTCAATCAAGTGCATAGCTAGAATAACAAAGGAAGTAACTAGAACTTGAGGCATTTAGCCTTGGGGCATAGCCAATTATCTTTATGCATTAAATGGAAATGAGGAGTATCCCATATATTTTGATAGGGTCTTCAAATAGAACATTGCAAAATCATGGTCTTCACTACAAAGCTTATGTACAACACATAATGAAATTGGATTCAATTTTGAAGATAATGAATTATTGAATGCATGTCCTCTTTTGCTTTTCCTTTATTCTCTAAAGCTTTCATTGTGCCCTTCCCTTTACTAAGAAAATTTTCTTCAACTAAGATAGAAAACAACAATGGTAAGATTCTATATGTGATGGTGAAAAGGATTCATGAAGAAAAAGGAAATTCCATAAGAAAATGAAAAAAAACTCAAGTTAAGATATGAGTCAGGGACACGACCAATTCAAGCGATAAGGCTCATTGGAATATCTTGGATTGATCTAATCTCTTGAATTGTTCATTCCTCAAAATCATGAACAATCAAAGATATTTGGCCTATTTCTTTTGGAAATACCTATGAATGATAAGGGACAATGGAGTTGTATATGGAAAAAATAAAAAAATGTGATTTCTTACATGAATCTAGGACATGACCAATTCAAGAGATTAGGCTCGTTAAGGAATCTTGGATGCCTAATTGGTTGAATCGGTCATGTGCAAAAATCATTACAAGCAAGTTATCATTAATTGGAAACAAGACCTCTAGTTTTCAGAATCATGTAAATAGAGAGTCAATATTAGGGTTTTGGCATGCTCTAGATGACAGTGATGATTGTATTAATTTCTCCAAATTTTGAGCCAATCATAAGATTAAAAAATTCACATGGACTCTGAGGTTCAAGATGATTTCCTATGTGTCTAGGGCATCAACGGGATGACATAAGGAGAAAACAAAAAATCTTAAGTAATGGAATGAAACTAGGGCATGCTTGATTCAAGCGATTAGAACATCCAAGATCTTTCGATATGCCTAATCACTTGAATCATTGAATTGTCAAAATCATAAGAAATAGAGGTTAATTTTCCCATTTCTTTAGTCAATATCTATGAATTATGAGGAATAAGTGGATTGCATAAGGAGCAAACAAAATAACTCAAGTATATGAATGAATCTAGGACATGAACAATTCAAACAATTAGGCTCATTAGAAAATCTTGTATGGGCATAATCGCTTGAATTGTTTGTGTCTTATAGATGAGTCACAAATGAAGGGGAAATGATTTTGAACATACTTTAACCTCATCCTCATCCTCATCCTAAAGCAATTCCTTTTCATCAACTATTATTATTCTTGTCCTCAACAACTTCCTTCTGTTCAATTTTCTCACTATATGAAAGATTAAGCCAAATCAAGAGGCCCATATTCACTAGAAGTAAACAACAACCACTTTCATGGTGTGGAAAAAATATCCATAATCTCAAGTAAGGGGGAAGAGTTTCCACACTTTCTAGTAATTTTGGCCCTATCCAAAGGATCCTCCCAAAAGATGCTTCGGTGAATATATTTATTGCCAAAGATTACCACTTCTTGTCCATATCTATTCCACTTATCCTTAAGAATTGGCTTAGTTTTGTCAACAAGGGATTCAAAATCAAAGGAGGGGTTTCACATCTTCATTGCATCTCGAAACTAATTGAGTCTGAAACACTCTTGAGCCATGAAATCAAGTAGTTTCTCACATGGAGAGACTATGAGAATTGCATTTTTCTCCTCCATTTTTGGATCTTTGAGGGCTTTAAGGCTAGATGCAAGGGATGCCGAAGGAAAGCAAGTAGATGCAATCAAAGATGGTCAAACATGCTATCACTTGAACCACTTGTGTATAGAATTTAGGCAGAGGAGTGCTAACTATGGATATACAAAATTATTGAAGGTAGAAAATGAGCAAAGCCAAGGGGCCTAATATTTATAAGAGAAAATAAACATTGGAGAATCCATGTGGACCACTGATAGCATGCCATGTGGTAAGGCATCAAGAATTTGAATGGTCAAATAAAACATGGAAAAATGAAATTTTGACACGTGGAAAATTGCATCTTGAGATCCACAATAATCAAATGATGTGGACCAATGAAAATTTTCCACATGGAAATGTACCTTGGGATTTGCAATGATCCGATGATGTGAACCATT
This sequence comes from Ceratopteris richardii, assembly GCA_020310875.1. Taxonomy (NCBI): domain Eukaryota; kingdom Viridiplantae; phylum Streptophyta; class Polypodiopsida; order Polypodiales; family Pteridaceae; genus Ceratopteris; species Ceratopteris richardii. The sequence goes on from CM035442.1 coordinate 119,454,904, forward strand.
CAAAAGGCACCATGTGGCATGAACCATCAACTGATCCTAGAGACTCTATATATGCTCCTCACCTTATTTGTGGAATTTTTCTTGGGCTCTCTCTAGTGTCACTCACCTCCCCATATTCTTTATCGCATTTGTTTTTCAACTCTCTTTTGCAAGAAACAACCTCACATCATTGCTTGTTGAAGTCTCTTTGTGTGTAAGGTGAGATACAAATTTCTTTGCTTTTTGAAGTGTTTGTTCACGTTTTTTGTATATGGCACATTCATTCATATAGGGAGAAATGTGACATTTCTTTGGACACGACTGATTCAAGTGATTAGGGCCATCAAAGAAGCTTGGGTGACTCTAATCTCTTGAACCGATCATGTCCAAAGAGAACAAGTATATGATGATTATTTTCTTTTCCTCGTTAGAAAGAGTGTTTCTTCATTTGATTATGTAATGAATTTCACATTTCACAAATTGTTGATGGATAAGCAAGACACAACCAATTCAAGTGATTAGATCCATCAGAAAACCATGGGTGGTCACAATCCCTTAATTCGGTTTTCTACATTGAAACTATTCTTTTATGTATATTTTCTTTTTGTGAGTATTATAAATGTCTTACCATTAATTTATGTTATGGAATACACATGAAAGCACTTGAAGGCTTGCATTATTTGAGATGAACAATTCAATTGATAAGGGCAATTGGAGTACTTCAGATGGCCCTAATTGCTTGAATTGGTCATCTCCATTTAGAACTTTCATTTTATGTATATTTCCTTACTTGAATGTATTATATGTCTGATCATGGACTTTTGTCATGAAATATACAAGAGCTCACTTAATGACTTGCCTTTTTGGACATGACCCTTTCAAGCAATATGGGTAATCAGATAAGTTTGGGTGGCCCTTATCACTTGAATCAGTTGTGTCTTTAATACCTCCGCTTGCTTGCTTTTTTCTTTCATATCTATAAGGTTGTTTTTTTTGCTTTCATGAAGACAACAAGATATTGAGAGATTTCAATGTTGAAATCCTTGACAACATCAACATAATTCTCATGTATTGTCTATAGGCGATAATATGCTCACCATTTATTCATAAATGAAAAGTCTCATTTATACATTTGGTTTGGAATTTATTTTGTAGGGTCCTACTCCAAAAGTGTGAAGATGTTGTTTCAAGAAAGATCTTTATCTTGGATCCACTTGTGACTCAGTGCATAATTTTCAAACATGTAAAAATTGGTCACTGTCTCAAGAATTTTAGTGAGGATATAGAATATATTATCTATCCATATGTTGAAAATTAAGATTTCATAATATTTTCCATCTATAGTCATTCCTTTTCTAAGCTTGAAGTTTTATAAACAAGTATGTCTTATATTCCTAGGGTTCATTGGAGTTTAATAATAATCGACTTCAATGAATATCAAGATTTATTTTTGAACTCCCTCCAATCAGAACATGGCGATTGCAAACTCTAAGTTCTGGACAGTGCACTTTTGATGCACTTTTCTATCCCCACATTGCCATGCATTTTGATATTGTTTTCGTTTTGAAGTGCTACCAAGCTTTTTAAAATGCATATTGATCAGAAATATCCAGCCATTTTCAAATTAAATGAAGAGAAAAAAACTCGTTATATGCAAATACATCTGCCATTACAAAAAGACATGTGGCTGAAGAGTAATTTTTAATTCAGTAAGGTTCTTAGAGTGCATGTTTTATAATCCTAATTTATATTTATCTGATTATTAGATGCATGGGTCCTTTTGGTGAGAGAAAGAGCAATTCAAAACACCATGAAAAATTCTATTGGTTCATATTATCTAAACTCTCCTCCACCACAATAGATAAGAAGACACAAGATAAGATGAAAGTTCCTCCTTTTCATTTTCCACTTCAGCATGTCCCAGAGAAAAATCGCAAAGGTGAAGGCTCCAAAAAGGAAAGCATGAAAAGGAATAGTAGATGTACAAATTTTCATATTTATGATTAGCTCTAGATAGAAAGCCCATATATTTATAACATATGTTGGAAAATATTTATATGCTCTCTTTTGTTGTAAATACTAATTATGTACAAAAGGAACCCTTCAATGCATTGTATTTATAGAACAATATATTGAGCACTCATGCCATTCTATCTTTATCTAGAAGATAGTATGATTGTAAATCATGTTTCTATAGAGAAATCACTATTTCAAGTTCTAAATGTTGGTGATATTTTCTTCTCAGATAGAGGAAGGATTCATGGTGTGCCCATCATTTATGAGATCAACTTAGATGATAAGTGGTTTAGCATTTATTTTTTCCCTTTAATGTTATATCTTGATTTGTTTATCTCTCAATTATAGTCATTGGATTGTATAACTAATATGTTGAAAAAGGAAAAAGGCATAGTTGATTCAAGTGAAGAAAGCAATTGGGAAACTTCCAATGGCTCTAATCACTTGATCTGGTCGTGTCTTGTAATGCCTGGAAGATTTATGATTATGATGTATGCAGTAAATATCCTATATAAATAATATTTTTGTAAAGAAAAACCACATGATCAATTCAATGAATAAGGGCCATTTGAGGTCTTCCATGGCCCTATTAGCTTGAATTGGTCCTTCCTTTTCATCCATGGCCCATGAAGATTTGAAAAAAGGCAGAACCATTTCAAGTGATTATGGTAGTCAGAGAACCTCTGATGGCCCATATCACTTGAATTGGTCATGTCTTGTTTTTTCTCCATTCTCTTCCATTTTGTAATGCTCCTTCCCTTAAATACTATATATAGCTTGTTAATCACTCAAATGGATAATTTCAACATCTTTACCTTTATCCTTCACTATCCATCTCTATACATTAGATTTTACCACTTGTTGTCTAGGAGGAAGTCTTTAAACAATAGAAACTTTCCAAGACCAATGATATAAAGCATAACAAAGCCAATATGAATATGAAGAGTGCATACATAAAAAATAGTGACAAAAATATTTAGCACTCAATGTCTTTGTTTTCAATCAAGATAAAATATTATCATTTTGGTGGGAAAAAAGGGGCAAGAGTGGTTACATTCTTAAAGGTTGGAACTTGATCACTTTGGGTGGCACACGAGTAATGCAGGATAATGTATTCTCTGATCTAATGTTTACCACTACACCATCAATTGAGAATCTAAACTATGGTGAAACCTTATCAAGGTACTCTAGAAGCTCTATAACATTTTTGAGTTTCGAATTTGTTGTGACAATTATTTTCCTAGGTTAAAAATTTGGATGCATCAATAATTGTAACTCAAAATCGAGATAGTTCTCCTTTGAATCCAAGGATATCCGAAATCCAAGCTTTTTTGGCCACCTTTTGTAGTCATATCCTAACACTAGAGATTGTCGAGATACCTCATATGAAATTGAATCCAAGAATATCTAAAATCCAAGTTTTTTTGGCCAAGTTTTGTAGTCATATCCTTACACTAGAGATTGTCGAGATACCTCATATGAAATTGAAAGAGAATTTGGACTAAATTTACATAAAATGATGTCACTTAGTTTTTTGCCTTATTTTCTATCCCATTCTCTACCAAGAACATCATCAATCTCTCAAATTAAAACTCTCCTTTTCAACCACATTGTTTTTGTTTTTGTAATAACATAATTTGTAAAACATGGTATATGTGAAGAGGCAAAAATTAGTGAATCTTAATCCTTCGAGAAATTCGGATTGTTGGATGTCATCTTTCATCTTCCATAAAAAACTTTTAAATCTCAATTGATCAGAAGAATCCCAATCTAATGCACAAATGTAAGGAGCAGGTACATGTACAAGATTTCCATATGCATTCCTCATTGGTGGTACCTAGTATTCTCCAAAGTAGAAAAATAATTGAATGCTATTGAAAAATATAACAAATTTGTTGACATACATTAATTCTGCAGTCTTTATGAAGAGCTTTGAATGTTTCTTTTAAACAGTCAACAAGTTTCCACTGTTGAAGATTGGAAGGAAAAACATGTGCAATACAAAAACAGATATCTTGTAAAACAAAAACAACTAAAAATTATTAAAGATCATTGTTAAAGTTCACTTATAGTATGAGGGGAAATGTAGATGAGTTTTTATCACTAGATCCTTAGCACTGTAAACAAGTTAAATTCTTGCAAACTAGCCATGTCTTCTCAATTTGAAACTAACAATACAACCCTTTCAATACTTTTTTTGTGTCGTTTCTTTTAGCTCGCTTCACTTTATGGGCACACCTACAACTAGGAATCATAGTCACCCAATCATTTATCTACACACAAAGAGATTTTGGTAAGGAGACCTCTCCTTTTTGTGTAAACCTAACATGAGGTTACACTATTGGAAGCATCACGAGAAGTAAAAATCACTTAGAGAAATAATAGAGAATGCTCAAAGTGGGAAACTAAGACTCACAAACTTCACGAGTATTTATAGAAAAAAATTTCTGAAGTACAGAAGGAGAATCGAGACTCGAAAAATTTTGATTTGGTGTATCGTGTGTCCAAAAAATCATGAAATTTTGTGAAACCAAAAATATTTCATATCTTCAAAAATCTTTTCTTGCTTGAAAATCTAAAGATGTGCATTGTGTGGTGTGCAAAAATATCAATTTCTATATGAAAACAAAAAGTTTTACATTTAATACAAGAAATTGCATCACCTTATCGATGCTTTTAGAGAATATCTACTAAAAAGAAGCCTTTCTTTGTAGCTTAAAAAAATTCAAGAATGTTATATTCTTTTACACGTGGAAAGACCCTACTTGTTGATTTTCTTAATCCCTCATTAGCAAACAACCCCTTTTGGCCATTTTTTCCCTAATGTCATACATTTTATCTTTTCCTAGGATGCGTTCTTATAACAAATGAGAGTCTTTGCAAACCAAGAGATTTTGTTGCATGGTGTTATTCCCTAAGTTTAAGGATAAAGTTACCACTCCTAAGCACTTGATGTGATTATCTCCAATTCCAATCATATACACATGTGTAGAAGTGATTGGCATCTTTAGTTCCTCAACTAAGGAAGCACGAACACTACTTAAAGTTGCTCCTATGTGAATCAAAGAGTCCATAAGGTGATACTCTTCATTTCCAATTCCCAAATTTAAGTAAGTTTGTCATGGTATATTGCTAATTTGCTTGACACTCATGGCCCAATACTTTGCTATGGGAATGGGTTCTTCACCTCCTAAAGATCGTTCATCTCACTCTCTAATCCATTCCTTCTATTTTCTAATTTCTTTCTAGATCTTCCTTTCTAGCTTCTTCTCTTATTCTCTCCTCTTCCTTCTTTTAATTTTGAGCTTCCCAAAGTCAATTTAAGATTTGTTCAGTTATGGATTTATATATTCTTTTACCCTACATCCGCTTATGCAATTTGAAAATACATCTCCATCTAATGTGGGTAAGTTGATAGATCCACTAGAGGATATGCAATTAACAATCAAGGGACCATATTCTCTTTGTTGTAGTTTCTTGGCATGTTGTTTCAAGGTTTAAACCAATACTAAGTCTTCAACTCTAAGACCTGCGTCTTTTATGTGAGTGTCATGGTATGCCTTTTGCCTTATTTTCAGTAGCATAGATGCCTACTACTACTTGTTATCTACTATCATGTAATTTTTCAATTTGATCCAATTGATTAGATAGTTCATGTCGTGTCCATTCATGTCATGTCCATTCATATTTTTTGGCTACTCAAAGAGTGGGAATAAAGAAATCAAGTGATAGAAATTTGTTTTGTCCATAGACTAGATTAAAAGGTGTAATTCTAATAGTTGTCTTATAGGCTACTCAAAAGCCCAAATTGCATGATACATTTGGTTATCCCAATCGGATCTACCATTGTTGACTATTTTTTGTGAGAATTGTGCATAATATCTTATTTGAACTCTAAGCTTGTCCATTGGCTTGTGGGTGATAAGGTGCAAACTTTTCATGAATCACCAAGAACACATTCATAAGTGATTCAATGACTTCGTTGACAAAGTGTGTTCCTCTATCACTGACTATCTTGATAGGTAATCCAAACCAAGTGAAAATATTTTCAAATAAGAATTTTGCATCCATCTGGCATCATTTCTCCTAATGGCCTTGGCTTCTAGCCACTTGGTTAAATAATTGGTTGCTACAATGATATATTCTCCATGAGAGGCTCTTGCGGGGGGATCAATAGGTCCAATAAAGTTAATTCCCCATCTAGAGAAATCTCTTGTACTAACCATGGTCTCAAAGGCATATCATCTCATTGAATCGGATACTTAGTTTGTTGACATATGTCACAACTTCGTACATAGTTTTTTGCATCCATGTGTAGCGTTGGCAATCATAAGGCTACAAACAAGATCATCTTCACAGTCTTGTTGATTGAGAAGTGACCTCCTGCTGCTCTAGCATGAGCCATTTCTAATATAGGAAGGTACTCTCCCTCATGAACACACATTTGTATTAGCAACACATGCTTGGTATGAAAAGATACATGCCTATCTGATTGCACATGGTTTTGAGGATAGTCCAACAAAGAGCACCTTATATGTTAAGCGTGCTAATGATGTGCTTCTGATCATTTTTGTGTATGTTGATGACATGCTGCTCACTCATCCTCATGAGAAGCCTATTGCTTATGTTATAGCTGATTTTCACCTCATTTGAGATGTCACATTTGGGGCATTTGCATCATTATTTGGGCATTCAATTCATGCAAGTTGATGGTGGAATAGCTTTGTATCAAACAAAATATATTGACACAGTATTGTAGTGTTTTGGCCTCGAAGATTGGAAACTTATTGCCAATCTTATGGAGATAAGTTTATGATTGAGTCTTCATGATCCTAGAGATGCATTTGATGTTGTTCTCTATCAATAGGTTGGTGGATGCTTGATTGATTTATGCATTAGTCGGCCATATATTTAGCTTCGTATCTCAGAGATGAGCAGGTTTATGCATTGCCTAGGTGTCAAGTATTGGTAGGCAGTTAAGCACATCTTTCGCTACTTGAGTGGTAACTGGCTACTTGGATTATTTTATCCCAAGGAGGTATCATTACCACTAGATTTACTTCCAAAGTTCCTTGTCCTTTGCTAAACTGATCCTATGACTAGGTCCATGTGTGACCATAGGTACAATGTTTTCAGCCCATCTAGGACATACTTCCAAGTTGAATAGATAAGTATCTGATAAATCATATGATACTCTCATTTGTGGTTCTCCATGAGTCATTCTAAATAATTGATTAGCTCTTACATGGGTGTTTCCTTTCTTGACCAGTACCTTGAAATCCAATTCCATGAGTAACAAATACCATCTAACCAGCCTACCAATGTCGCAAGGTTTATTGACCGTAAAGTAGAGCTTGGTGATCAATGAAAAACTTGAACTTGTTGGCTATTAGGTAATGACCAAATTTATTTACTACATAAACCATCCCTAACCCTTCATGCTCTGTCATAGTGTGATTTTTCTCTACCTAGTTCAATTGTCTACTTGCATAGGCTATAGGGTGATCTAGCTTTCCTTAGTTCAGGTAGATGAGTAGAACATTGAGATGAATAGGTGCAAAGGTCATCAACATAGACCTCCATACCCTTTTGTAGAAATTCCTTAAAGACATGACACATCAATCTTTGGAAATTATCCTAGGGCATTAGTTAACCCAAGGGAAAAAGCCTAAATATATACACTCCCCATTTAGTAGCAAAAGCTATTTTATGTTGTTCTTCAGTACCAATAGCTACTTGAGTATACCATGAGAATCTATCAAAAAATTTGTATACTTCTGATTGCCTACCACTCTTTCCAAAAGCTGATCTGTAATGGGTGTGGATAACTAGCAGCATTAACTTTTTCAAGGTAATATAGACCCTAAGTTTTCCATTATTTTTAGGTACCCTCATTAAAGGAGAAACCAACTCAATGTGTTCAATCTCATATAATAATCCGGTTACTAACATTTTGTATATCTCTTCTTGTATTTTGGTAGAGTAGACATCATTGTAAGAATAAGGTCTTTGATTTGAGGGTTTAGCATCAGGATTCATAGGAATTCTATGAGAGAAAATCATATGATCTACTACCTTTCCATCCTTGTAAGTTCAAGCAAACACATCCCTATATTCTTGTAATAACTCTATCAACTCTTGTTCCTCTTCTATCAAAACATCCTTGTCTATGTAAGTACATCTCTACTCATCATGTTCTTGGGTCACTATGATCTTTAATTGATATGATAGTAGAGGTTTGATCCCTACATAGGGCATCTAGTAAACTGGTATGGCTATAGGGGGGGTTGATCCCCCTCTTGCATAAGCATGAGATGGGTGGTCTCCTCCATAGTGCACAAGTCTTCTTAACATCATGATTGAAGGAGAAATAGGGAACACCTATCTTCCTGTCATATATCAAGGGCATATGACCAAGGCAATCCTTGGCTCAAGAGTTGGAGTTGCCATTCCCACCATGTCATTATGGAAACATTGCAGTGAACTAGCTTTGTGACCTACTAGAATGAAACTACAAATGGTAGATTGACATATACATAAACCACTAGGAGTTTTTGAAGAAATCAATCCCACCACTTGTAATGTGGAGATTGAACAGACTTTTTCCATATGTGAATTTGGGGAAAAATCATGCTTAAAAAATGATCTTAGGCAAACCCTTTATGAGACAATTCTAGATAGTGCAAGATTGGGGAACCAATTCATTGTACTTATAGTACATAGGAGTAACTACTAATGTTAATCTTAAGGATCACACTCATACAGATGTCCCATCGTTACAATGGAATCCCATCCTCAAGATTTAGAGGACACTGAGTCTGTACACTCCATAGGTTTAGATCCTTCATGGATGCATGAAGACACACTTATGTAGGTTGTTGAAGAATATGAGAAGTGATTAGATGAAGACACAGTTATGGAGTTTGAACCTCATGGTTGGGCATAAATTCTAGCAATGATGGAATTTTCCCCATGGTTGGGCATAAATTCTAGCAATATTAGGAATTTTCCCCAAGGCAGTCAACTAAGCAAGATAAAACAGTTTAGAAAAAGAAGCTAAAGATTATGCTTTGATTGAGAAGAATGTGCATAAATGAGGCAAAGATAGTTACCTATGATATTGCATTCAAAGTTACTACTTCAGGATATTGGAAACTCTACACAATGGTGTTGCAGGTGGACACTTTGGACATGACCACGTAATTGAATCCATCTTCTTTTCAAGAATTTGGTGGCCCACACTTCACAATGTGTTCACAAGATATAGATTTCCTATTGATTTATTTAGCAATAGAGGAACCCACTTTTTAAATGAATTCATTGAATATCTTCTTTTCATGGTGATACACAAGAAATCAACACCTTATTACCCTCAAGCTAATGTACAAGCAGAGAGTACAAACAAGATCCTATGTAACATATTTCCAAAGCTTGTAGATAAAAAAATTCTCTAACTTGGACAAATAGCCACATCATGTTGTTTGGGCTATGGAGTGGCCTATAAAATAGTACTCATTGCCAATGGATGGACCACAAGCTATACTCTTGAATATTGGATATATAACACATAGGAGAAACCAGATTAAGAAGAGCAATAGGAATATATGAGGCAAAGAAAAGACAAAAGTCTTAATTTGATGCACATGTGAAAGACTACGACATAGAGTTGGCAAATTAGTATTGGTGTATACCTTGAAGCAACATGCTTGTAAGTTAGAAAAACTTGGTTATGGACCTATGATTATCAAATAGACTTTCGACTAGTGGTGAGGTACACCTAGCCACCCTAGAAGGAGAGGTAATGCCAAACTACATTAGTGGATGCACAATCAAGGTTTTTCAAGAACCACTGACGAAAGAGATGTGTAAATGACTAAATCAAGATAAGAAGCATAGGGATGAATAACAATGAATTTGACAAGAAGCATAGGTCTTGGGTTGTAGAATGTATTAAACACATGAAGTTGAGAAGAAAAGGCATAGGTCACTTCAAGAGTGTTAATCTTGAAGAGATCTACCTCATAATTATCAATCCCAATCCAAATTCCCCAAGGTATCACATCGCAATGTGCCAAACAAAAATGAATACCTCCCCTAGTATATTAGATAAGCGTGGAGTTAGGACAAGGCACTATAGTCAAGATGATCAGAGCCCTAATAAATTCAAGAGCTGCCACTAGTGCCATTAGGTATTTATGCTATCAAGACATGGAAATACAAGTGAAATGGGTCGAGGTTTACCTTCTAGGATTAGGCATGGAAACCTCTTGCATCGGTGAGGTAGAATTTTGTATCTACATTCATGAAGTTTCCTTGATAGTAAAGCTATTAGTTTGCCATGATGAATATAGGGCAAGATTGAATCTACTACGATGCAGGAAACTTGAACCTTTGAAAACAACTTCTTCACTTTTTGGTAAATAAGCAATGTATGATGGTAGAGTTGAAGACTCTTTGATCCTTAGGTTCTGATTCCACTCATTGCGCATGTACCCCTAAGTTTGTTGTGAAAAATACCTCACCTCCTAATGGACAATTCATGCAAGTCTTGGAGCCATCTTCTTTTTTCAAAGACAATTGTGATAACAATGATGAAACTACATCAAATTACAAAACAAATGCAAAATAACCACAAGAAACAATGTTTGCCTACAACCTTGTAGACCAACCAATGATGAAATCAAGCTATGCTAGGCACAAGGCAAGTGTGGGTAAAGAAAGGTGAAGAGTCAACTATTCTACCCAAAACATCAACAAGAGCAAAAGAAGGAGGCATTGAAGGTAAAAAACCTGACACAAAGGAAGGACATGAACCACTTACAATTTTGCAAATTTGGATCCTCAAGCATTCAAGGATGACATGCCCTAATATCTCACGTATTTGGTTGGTTAAGACGCTTTCAAACCTACATGTCAACTTTCAGATCACCCATGTGAAGAAGTCATAAGCCATCTCATTCTCACTAAAAATTTATGAAAAATTCACTTCATATGCAAAGCCTGTGAAGAGATGGATAGGTATGTGCTTGAAGATGAAGAGGTGTTGCAAAATCCTTGATCTACACCAGCCAAATGAACTCCAAGAGTATATGGTGGGCCCTTTTAGCTTGCCAATGGATGTATTAAAAACCCTATGTACCTTGGAATATCACTCTCAAAAAGATAGATCAAAACAAATAAGTTGGAGTTAGTTCAGAGGTGAAGAACTTGATATTTTGGTTCATATACATGTCTAGTGTTTTGCATAATTCTCTGAGCACAACAATAATTAGCTTAATTCCTTTTGGGGAAGTCTAGTTGAATTAAAGAGATAACTTTCAAGAGTAATCTCATAAAACATAATGAACTACACACTGAGAATGATGTTTAACAAGTGATGACATCATCCCAATTTTCACGGGCTGCTATAGTAATGAGACCAGTGATCAGAAAAATGAACATAACTCAAGATTTAAGAATCCAATGTTTATGAAAATTTGTACGCTTATACTAAATAGTATGTGGAGTCAAAAAAGCTTTAAATCATTGAATTTGGGTAAGTACAAACTGAGAAACAGCTCTTACAAGATGAGTAAAAAAGTCAGGTACCTCATAGAGAAGTGAAAATGAACAGAGAGGGTTAACTTCAACTAAACATAACTAAAGATTGCAATACCCAAATGAAATGAAAATTGGTGAGCATATAGTAGACTTATAGAGATAATGTTATCAAGTCAAATCACTGAAAATGATGCACCAAGCTCAGAGAAACCATCTCTGCAATCTGACTGAGAAAACTGAGAGATATGGCAGTGAGTAGTACACTTCACAAGAACATGGAAATATGAACTCAAATGATCATGAAAATGAAATTATATTGATTGTATAATACAATGGACTTACTGATGCATATGTGTGCCTTGGAATCACACCTTGATATGGCATAAAGCTCAGCTCTTGGAGGTCTTCACATAACCAAGACTAAGACTACCATGTATTTATAGCTGATCTTGGGAGGCTAACTTCCCTCAATCACTCTCCAATCAATTAGTGATTGATTTGATTCTCTATCCACCACAAATCATGAATTCGTGGCTCATCGTTCCCTTTTTTATCAAGTGGACTCAACCACTTAATATTATTTCACTTTTACATTAAGTAAAGTCTTCAAAAATTACAAGAGGTAGTTCACAAGTGAACTTTACATTGTCTTCCTTTTAAGGCTTCTTCTATGACTTTGTGGGACTCAAGACAATACTTATTCTTGTCATAGACTTGCTCCAACAGCTCCCCCTCAAGCCAAGTATGCTTGAGGTCTTCAATCTTCCAAGATTACCTGCAAACCAATCATGGCTTTGAACTTGCAGAGTTTTGTACCATCCAATGCTTTGGTTAGAATATCTGCACATTGTTGATGAGTGGACACATATGATATTTTAATGTCTTTTCTTAGAACCTTCTCTTGTACATAGTGATAATGAACTTCAATATGTTTAGTCCTTGCATGAAAAATAGGATTAGCAGCTAAGTGAATAGAACTCATATTGTCACAACAAATAGTTGGAGATCCAAACTCCAATCCAAGATCTTTGAATAATGTCTTCATCCACATAGCTTCTTGTGTAGCTATGGCAAGACCTCTGTATTCACCTTAAGTAGAAGAGAGAGCAACTGTGGGTTGCTTCTTGGATGACCATGAAATAAGCTTTGAACCTACAAAGGTAAGATAACCTGAAGTGCTCCTTCTATCTTCCTTGGAGTCAGCCCAATCTGCATCAAAAAATAGCTTCAAACCTAAATCAGATACATAAGGATAATAAAGTCCTTCATTTATGGTTCCTTTGAGATACTTGAGAATCCTTTTGGCAGCATCCATATGTGGTTTCCTTGATGTGTGCATAAATTGACTTAGCACACTCACATTGTAACATATATCTACTCTTGTCAATGTGGCATAGTTGAGACTACCCACTAGACTTTGATATGATGTGATGTCCTCTATGAGTTCACCTTCATGTGAGCTCAATTTGTGATTGACCTCCATTGGAGTACCTGCAATCTTACAATCTTGCATCTTGAATTTTGCCAACATGTCCTTAATGTACTTCCTTTGAGTGAGAAACAAACCATGATCTTTGTAGATAACTTCCAAACCTAGGAAGTAGGTAAGTGAACCCAAATCACTTATCTTGAACTCTTCTCTCATCTGATCTTTGATCTTCTTCATACCATCTGCATCATTTCATGTCAATATAATATCATCTACATATACACATAGGTAGATCACCTCAAAATTACTCTTTTTGATAAAGAGTGAAGGATCTGCCTTGCTTGGTTGAAAGCCTTCGTCTTGCAAGAATGAAACAAGCTTGAAATTCCAAGCTCTTGGGGCTTGCTTGAGACCATACAATGGTTTGTTAAGTTTACACACATAATCAGGATAAACTTGATTCTCAAAACCAGGTGGTTGTGCCATATATACCTCTTCTGTTATCCAACCATTCAAGAATGCATTCTTTACATCTAGTTGAAGTATCTTCCAATTCTTGGAAGAGGCAATACTAAGCAAAACCCTAATAGTAGGCATCTTTGCCACAGGAGAGAAGGTCTCCTCATAATCAATTCCCTGAGTTTGTGCAAAGCCTTTTGCTACAAGCCTTGGCTTATACCTCTTAATGGAACCATCAGAATTCTTCTTGAGTTTATAGACCCATCTTGAGCCTATTACCTTCATGGATGAAGTTTTGGGCACCAAATCCAAAGTGTTGTTTTCCTCAAGTGCTTCAATCTCCTCCTTCATTGCATGCTTCCATTCTGATTTTGCTTTGGCCTCTTCAAAGGATGATGGCTCCCCTTGATTTATGTCATGTGCTATGTAAATAGAATGTTTAGTTACTAATGAGGTGTTAAACCCATACCTTTCTGGTTTTTTCCTTTCCCTTATAGATCTTCTTAAGCCATGTTGTGATGATTCTGCCTCATGTCCAAGTTCTTGTAATTTTGCTTTACCTTTAGACTTCCATGCTTTGATTTTTTCCATCTGAGTTTCTTCATCATCTTCTGAAGTATCTTGTTCTTCAATATTTGGTTGATGCACTCTGCCAAGCTTTGGGAAATCTTCTTCAAGGTCATATGGCAATTTGACCTTCCTGCATGAATCTTCATACCATGAATTGTTCTCATCAAAAACTACATCTCTGCTTACCAAGAATCCTTTGTTGGTAGGGTTGTATAACCTGTAACCCTTTTGATTGTTGTCATATCCAATAAATACACACCTTTTTGCCTTTGGATCCATCTTGCCTCTAACCTGTGAAGGACCATGAGCAAAAGAAATACATCAAAAAATTTTACAATGATGTAAGCTTGGTCTTCTTCCATTCCAAGCCTCATATGGAGTCATCCCATCAAGGGATTTTGAAGGCAACCTGCTAATCAAGTAAGTAGCTGTAGATACAGCCTCAACCCATAGATAATTAGGTAAATGCTTTTCATTTAACATGGACCTTGCAGCTCCAACTAGCCAATGAACAGTGTACGAACACTCCCTACCAGTGGAAGCATATATGCTTCTTCCACCACTTGAACTTTTTGGTTTCCAAGGGCCATTACCGATCAAAGTCCCACCAACAAGGAGAACAGAAAGAGTTCATGCAAAGTCACATAGGTTTCAAGGGCTCATTGATATCCCATCTTTATTTGGGAATCTAAGCTTGAGTTCAATCATAGATGGGTATGGTTCCAATTATTTTCTCAAGAACTCAAAGAAATATAGAATGCTAATGAGTTAAAACCGACTTGAGAGAGAGCTAGAATCGATGCCTAGTTCAGAGCTTGCCTCCTCAACTTGACTTTCTATGATGTTATTGGCTCATTCACACATTGTAGCTAGATGTAAATAAAGATGATGTGAGTATATTTCTGCTACCTTTGGTCTTCCCTGACCAACCGCCCAAGAGGTTCCAATTGTCACACAAGCTTGTAAGAGAAACCATCAACATGGCAACAAAGCATGTTCCTACACACAAAGAAGCATTGATCTTATAGGAAATGAAGAAAAGTGAGGTCCTCAAGCTCTCTCAAATGCCAAAAATAATGCCTAATCTATCCATACAAATGTGTATGTAGAATTTCATCTTTCTTGGACAAAACCCCTTCACTCAGCCACATAAAAAGATATAGTTTAGCTTATATTTATAAGAAGACGACACAAATGAAGATGGATCTGTCACACTCGATTATGGATCAACTATATGTGGCCAATTATCGATTGCCACACAAAAATGTGTTGAGCGAATGCTATGTAATCACAAAGATTGTGTATATATTTTTAGCTTATGACATTCTTGTAGAACACACATTCACACATGGCCAGCTCCAAGCACTGAAAGGAAGAGGCTCATCTTCTAGTTAACCCACAAATAGAATGCACAAAAATATTCTTTGCTTGCAACCCAGTGAAATAATTGTAACTCCTAAGCGGTCCCTGACCATTGCAGAGCCATCAGTTCCATCATTCACTATTCATGTACCTCATTCGATCCCAAAAATTATTGCTACAATCTCCAAGCCACAAGCAATAGCACCAGTATAGACACCCATTGTAGGAACCATCATTTTGAAGCTAGTACCACTCCCAAGCTTAGATTTTGTTTTCTAGTTATAAGCAATGCTATTTTGGGAGAGGGAAAACTAATTTTTTATCTTGAGCCACCCTTGACCAATTTTGCTAAGTTCTAGTATTTTGATATCCATTATATGTCACAAGACTATGAGAGACATAGTTACCTAGAATCACACATGGATCAAGATGAAGGCCATACTAGCGAAGAAAAAGATGATGAAGAACAACCCCTTATTGAAGAAGAAGAAGAAGAAGAAGAAGCAGAAGAAGAAAGTACTAATGAGCAACAAGATTACTAAAAGACTTTGGAGAAGCTTGTAGGAGGTAGAAAAGTGAGTTGCAAAGTGATGAAGTTCGGTCCAGCCAACCGGCACAAGACCAGCCCTTGAAATTATGGAGACTCAAATATACCTTATAGGCATGCAATAAGTGCAATAAAATGCACTATGTACTTTGGAGCATCAAGGAGAAAGAGTCGGTACAAAATAGATAGGTTTGCGCATTGACTAGCTCAAAAAACTTACTATCTTTGGATGAAACAATCAACTTCAAACGCTCATAGAAACCAACATGATTGAAATTGGAAAAAATCCATTTGAAGAAGTGATACACATAGGTTTGAGTGTATAGAATGCATGATTACAAGAAATAAGAAAAATATGCATTTGGAATGAACCTGACACTCAACAGTGGTACCTCATATTTTTCAAGAATGCATAGATATAGACCCCGAACCAGAAAAACTACGATTTCTCACAATCTACTATACCAAATGGTTTGAAAATGTATATGCATAAACTAGACACTAATATCTTTCCAATTAAGTTAATGCATCCAATTTGGAGCTCTATAGAGAGAGCAACAACCTCTAGAAGCTTACTACTGTTGAAGAAGATGATGCAAAAAAATTAAGGAGCAAGACAATGATGGCCACAAGTGTATGTATATTGCTTCCATGTGTACAAGTGATTTGAGTTCTTTACATAAACTCTTGAAGTGATCCATGACTTCTACAAGTGTACTTTGAATTCACGTGAAGGCAGGATTAGTTGTTCGAGGGAATCATTTCACTTTCCTACAATCTAGGAAAAGTGAAGATCTAGTTTGATCTCCTTTTAGGTGATTGATTGATTCATTGATTGCAACTCAACCATCTCAAATTGGTGGAAATTTAGCCCTTTCTTTCTACTTTTACATGTGTAAATCTCTACGGTTTTAGAATGGTAAATGGTCCATAAAAAATCTTTTAAAAAAATAAAATAAATGAGCATAAGTAAAAGAACTCTCCAACAAATATTCTTTTGATGTAATCCAAACGATAGCTTTTTTATGTAGATCAAATCCACCTCAAACATAGTGTAAGCTTGATGTTCCAACAACTCCCCCTCAAGCTAAAGTATGCTTGAGTCTTCATTTTCTAATAGGTTGAATATCTGCCATTGATCTAAATCTACAAAGCTTTATTCAATCAGGTGCCTTTGTCATCATATCTACTACTTGCTTTTCAGTTGGAACAAAAGAAATGTCAATATCCTTTGCCATGAGCTCTCCGTGATGAAGTGGTAATGAATCTCTATGTGTTTTGTTCTTGTTTGGAAAAAAGGGTTTGCTCCTAGATGCATGGAACTTACATTATCTCCAAATATGTGAGGTTTGGAACTCACAAGTCCCAAATCTGTATACAATGTTTTTAACCATATTTCCTCTTGACTTGCTATGGTAAAACCTTTGTACTCTGATTTAGTTGAGGATAAAGCAACTATTGGTTACTTCTTGGAACTCAATGACACTAGCCTTGAATCTGGAAATGCTAAGTAACTAGAGGTACTTCCTCTATCATCCTTAGCTCCTACCCAATATGAATCTAAATAGATTTTGATATCCAAATCTGAAGAGTAAGGATAGAATATACCTTCATTGGTTGTACCTTTGAGATGCTTAAGTACTCACTTAGTTCAATCCATGTGTGGTCTTCTTGGAGAGTGCATGAATCGGCTAAGCGCTCCCACACTATATGAGATATATACCCTTCTATGAGTAGCATATATCAAGCTACCTACCAAGCTTTGATACTCTTTAATGTCTTCAATTTTCTCAACTTCATCAACACTAAATTTATGATTCATTTGTTATCACGATCTTAATTCATGCACACATAGAGGTTACAAATGATCAAAACACACAAAAAGATAGATACGCAAGGAGACGAGATAGAACCCAATATTGGGTTCAATCTCCCCCTATGCACTTTGTTTCAAGAGTCCATAACGTGCATGTATTTATAGGATTTTTTATTATGTCAAAAATAGTGGTGACATAAAAGCGGCTTTGAAAAGCATGCATGAAAGTAAAAGTTGGTCTCTTCTGTAGAGAGCCTTTTCTTTTAATAACAGAAATCACGATATTTGGTGACCCTTATTCTAACTACTACTTTACTAACTATTTCTAAAAATAGAACCTTCTACGTGGGTTTATTTACAAACTATATAAATTATAAATCAGATTATTGACATTCGTCCTTTCATTCCTTTTACGACCTCACGAACCTTCAGTTGCTATATCAAAAACACCAAAATATATTAATACATATTGATAAATTTACACTCCAATAATTCCTTGTTCAACACATTCCATAATTCATAACATGCTCGTTAGTTGAAAAAACAACTAACCTTAGTTGATAAAATAAAAATAAACATGGATGGTGAGTCACATTTTCCATCACTAAACATAAATAAGCATGTTCCATGTAAAAACACATGCATGTAGATGTTCATGGAAGATTTTCATTAATATGTGTGTCTATGATATGCAAAAATTAAGTGATCATAATGGGGTGTTAATTTTGTTTCATGTATCGAATGAAATTCTTCAATAGAGTGATTTTTGTACTTAACTAAATATCGATGATATTGAGTACATGTGCATGTAGTAGTGACATGATGATCAATTATTTTCTCAAGAACTAAGATTTTAGATTGTTCTTCAATTAAAGGAGGGTCATCATGAAGTGGATTGAGTGGTAAACTTCCTTTAAATGGTTTAAGTAAACTAATATGAAAAGATTTATGTATATTCCAATGAGATGGTATATCTAATCTGAATGAGTTATTGTTAATTTTTTGTATATGGAAAAACGGTCCATAATAGTATGGTGCAAGTTTAATTTTAGCATGCTGCAAAATATTTTCCAGATGTCTTTTAATTATATGTAACCATACAAGATCATTTTCCTTGAATTCCTTGGCTAATCTTTTTGTATTGATATTACATATATAATGTTCCTAACTTTTTCTAATGTGCTTGTGAACATATGAAGTATAGAAATGTGAACTTGAGCAATAGAATCAACCATCAGAATATCAATTTGGGTGAGTGAATGGGAGTGGGAAACTTTTTACCTTCAGCAATTTCAAAAGGTGCACGTTTAGTAGTCATGTGTGTGGTGTTATTGCAAGCAAATTGAAGCAATGGCAATTTTTCATCCCAATTAATGGGACTATCTTATGAATAACATTGCATTAAATCAAGAATAGTACTATTTGTAGCCTCACTTTGTCCATTACTTTCAGGATGAAATGTAGAGCTAAAATCTATTTTAGAACCAAAATGCTAAAATAAGGCAACCCAAAATTAAGAGAAACAAACATCACGATTAGATAACATTACTTTAGGAAATCCATGATGTAGGAAAATGCATTTGATGAATAATTTTGCAGCCTGAGGTGCAGACAAAGTATTTTTTACACTTAATGAAATATGAATATTTACTAAACCTATCAACTATTGTCCAAATCATATCGTTATGTGATGAAGTGATAGGAAGACCTGTGATAAAATCCATAGAGATTTGTTCCCATGGTTCATTCAAAATGGCAAGTGACATTAATAATCCAAATGGTTTACCATGATTATGCTTTACATGCTAACATACAATGCATTGAGAAACATAATGTGCAATAACTTTTTCCATGTGTGGCCAAAAGAAGAAATATTTGCAAGTAGAAGTGGTGCTTTATATGCCTCTATGACCCATGTAAGATGGTTCATGCATTTGTTTAATGACAAAATCTTTAAAGACTTGGGTTATGCACAATCTATGTTGAAAATAAAGTAAACCATGATGAAATGTATAATGTTCATCAAATAAAGGTGCACCATTGTTGAAGTCATGCCATGCACGTGAGAAATACAAATTAGATGCATAAGTGGAAATCATTTCTTAAAGGAATGAATTTGGATGGCATAAATATTATGCAAAACAATAGAATGTTAAGGAAAAAGTCTTAGACCATCAGCTACAACATTAGCTTTATAGGGTTGATATTGGATCATGGGCTCAAAATTTTGAATGAATAAAGCCCATTTAAGTATCGATGAGAGATTAAGGGTTGATTTAATAAATTCTTAATAGCATGTTGATCAATTTGGATTAATACCTCAAATCCCATAAGATATTGTTTCAAAATTCAAAAGGCATACATAATTGCTAATAATTTTTTATCATATGTACTATAATTCTTTTTCTAAGGATTAAGCTTCCTACTCTCAAATGCAATGGAATGATAATTTTGCATTAAAAGAACACATATTCCAGAACCACTAGAATCAATCATGACATGAAATGGTTGTGAAAAATCAAGTAGGTGCATGTGAAAGTGCATGTTGGAGTTTTTCAAAGGATTGTTGTTGAGTAAGTCCCCATGAAAATTTTATTTTCTTTTTCAATAGTAAGGTAAGAGGTAGTGCTAAATAAGAAAAATTTTGAAAAAACTTTCTATAGAAACTAGCCAACCCAAGAAAAGAACGAACATCATTGACTGAATGTGGTCTACACCATTCTACTACAACTTTAATCTTTTTTGGATCCACATGCACGCCTTCACTTGAAACAATGTGCCCTAGATATTCTAGCTTACGTTGAAAGAAGTAACTCTTTTCACGATTAGGATAAAGTGTGTTCTCTCCTATCAAATGAAAAATTGTTTTAAGATGCTTCTCGTGCTCACTATCATGCTTACTGTAAACAAGTATATTGTCGAAGAATACAAGAACAAAAGCTTGGTAATCAAGAAAAATATTGTTCATCATTCGTGCAAATATAGCAGGAGCATTAGTAAATCCAAAGGGCATTACCATAAATTCATAATGGCCTGTTTGAGTTCTAAATGCAGTCTTAAAAATATCACTTTGCATCATATGTATCTGATGGTAACCGGACTTAAGATCAGTTTTACTATAGACATGAGCTCCTTGTAACTTATCTAATAGATTATCTATTTGAGGAATAGGGTATCCATTCTTTATTGTGATCTTGTTAAGGGCTCTATAATCAATGCACATTTGATAAGTTTTGTTCTTCTTCTCTACTAAGAGAACTAGTGCTCCAAATGGGGAAGAACTAGGCCTTATAAGTCCTTTGTGGAGTAATTCTTTCACTTGGTTTTCTATTTCCTTTTTGTATAGTGGACCATGCCTATAAGATTCTATATGAGGAGGAGAACTACCAGTTATTAAGTCTATACTATGGTCAAATGATTCTCGAGATGGTGGTAGTCGAGAGGGATATTCAGAAATAAAAAAATCCTTATAAGTAGTCATGAAAGGTTTATGTGCATCGGCAAGTGTATGAGTATAGTCATTTATGACATTGACAAAAATAGTGCATGAATTGTATCCTTTCCTAAATGCATGTTTTACTTGAGTACGATTAATCAATGGAAATGGATGGAAATCATGCCACAGAGACAAAGTAATAATTTGAACTTTAAATTCAAAGTTAAAGAAATGTGTATGGTAGTCAATTTGTGGATCATAATGATGACAAAAAGGCATACCAAGTATAACATCATAAGATTGCAAAGGTGCAATTAAAAATGTTTGTGCATCTACATATGGGTCTATGCTAATCGTAATGTTTTGCTTTTCTCATGTTACATTATAATGACTACCTTGAAATGCAGCTTTCACTCTATACAAGGACGACAACATTATTAATTTAAGTTATTGTACTAATAAATGTGAAATGAAATCATGTGAACTACCATTGTCATCTAAAATATTAACGAGTTTGTTATCTATAGTACACTACATGCAAAGTAAGGAATGAATAGAGATATCATTACCCAAGGTACTTGAGTCCTTCTCCAATGCTTCCTCTATCCAAACACGAGGAATTTCCTCATTATGGGTCTCCATGTTATAGAATTGAGCTGCAATTGGTTTCACGTGAAGAGGTCACAATTGGCATTTCAATCTTGTATGTCTAGGTTTACCACAATTCCAACAGGTAATACGTGGTCACTTTTGTTGGGCATCTACTACTGAAATTTGCAAGGTAGGTGGTTTGGTAGGTTGGAGAGTTGAAGCAACAGGCTATATCACTTATTGGATCCTAGACCTATGTATCATGCTTGTTTCCTAGTTGATGAGAATCATAATCAAGATCATATGGTATAGTTACCTTTTGTTTGTCTTCATCATACCAAGACCTGTGTTCTTCAAACACAACATCTCTACTTGTAGAAATTTCCTTGGTTGAAGGATTATAGAACCTTTGACCAATCTGATTTGATTCATACCCAATAAGCATTTCCTTTGTTACCCTTTCATCTAACTTACCTCTTATTTGTGATGGTATATGAACATAAGCTAACAACAAAAAACCTTGCAATGTCCAATACTAGTTTTCTTCCATGCCATGCTTCATAAGGAGTCATACCTTGAAGTGATTTAGATGGTAGTCTATTGATCAGGTACACAACAGTTGAAATAGCCTCTGCCCATAGATAATGTGGCAACCTCTTCTCTTCAAGCATTGGTCTAGCTAATCCAACCAATGTCTTATTTCTTCTCTCTAGAATTTCATTTAGTTGAGGAGAGTACTTGGTAGTCACTTCCGTTTTGATACCTTCATCCTGCAATAACTCATCAAACTCTTTGGAGAACTATTCTCCCTCTCATCAGATTTGAGCTTCTTAAGTGATGTACCTGTATGATTCTCTACATGTGTTAGATACTTTTGAATCAATCAAACGCTTCATTCTTATTCTTGATAAAGTACAGAATAGAACATCTACTATGATCATCAATAAATGAGACATAATACCTTGATCTTGCCAATGAAGGTTCTTGACTTGGTCCCCATACATTTGTATGTATTAAGTCCAATAAGTTGTTGTGGATGTAGCCTTTGTGGTTGAATGGTTGTCTTCGTGCCTTCCCAATTTGACATGCATAACATCTATTGATCATGGGTTGCTTTGATATGTTTGGCAGTCCTAGAACAATATACCTGCATATATCCTTCAAGGTTCTTTCATTCACATGAGCAAGTCTCTTATGCCACACATCAAGTTCACTTAGGATTTGAGATCCAAAAGTGTCAAAGAAGGAAGACAAAGATGATAAGAAATAAGAAAAGCAAAAATTGTTTTGCAAATATTGTAAAGCAAATGATAATGTTATTAAGAGCTGTTCAAAACTGGCTACTAAAGAGACAAAGAAGAAGGAGGCTGGAATGGTTGTTGCAGAGGCCTCCACATCGAAAACACAGTCTCCTAATCTAGTGCAAAATGAATAATAGGCATTTACTACTATTTGTAGTTTTGAACCATCTTCTCATGAGCAATGTATGTCTGTAGTAGACTCAAATGTTTGGTACTTTGATAGTGGGACAACCAAACATATTACTTTGGAGTGTAGTTTCTTCACTTCACTCGAGTCTGCCCCTACAGGAAATACTGTCACATGTGCCAACAACTCCTCTTATCCTGTCATGGGAGTTGGTAAGAGCATTCTAACTATTGCTAATGGTAGTTCTTTCACATTGTCAGATGCTTTATTTGTGCCAGGGGTCAAGAAGAATATGCTATCAGGTTCAACTTTAACCAAGCTTGTCTTGGTTGTGAAATTTGTTGACGTCAGGTGTATAGTCCATGATCTATCAAATGTTGATGCGATTATTGCTTCGAGCATTTTATGTCGTGGGTTCTACAAGCTCATAGACAATAAAAGATTTGTAAATGATTCAGCATGTGCAGTACATGATTCTCAAGCTATGTCAAATGCAAAGCTTTGGCATGCACGCTTTGGTCATCTGATTTTTACTAGTTTGCTATGCCTGCAAAAATTTGAAATGGTGTCCTCTTTGCCCAAACTTGAGGCACCTGGTAAACATGTACGTGAAGGCTGTATTTTGGGCAAAATGCAGCGTTCCTCATTCCCAAAAGATGGTTATGTTTAAGCTACATAGAAATTATAGCTTGTTCATAGTGATGTCTGTGGTCCTATGCATACATGCTCTTTTGGAAACTATCTTTACTTCATGACTTTCATTGATGATTTTTCCAGGCATGCATGGGTATATCCATTGAAAGCAAAGTCCGAAGTGTTAATGTGCTTCAAACAGTTTTTGGTTTTGGCTGAAAATTTGCCCGCATGTAAAATGGGCACCCTCCATTCTGATGGAGGGGGGGAATATATGTCTTCTGACTTAAATGCATTTCTAGCTGAATGTGGGATAAAACATCAGTGTACTGCCGTATACACCTCAACGAAATGGAGTTGTTAAACAAAAGAACAGGTCACTCATGGAGATGGCAAGGTGTATGGTCAAGAGTTAGGCTTTACCACATACTTTCTAGCTTGAGGTTGTTATGTGTGCAACATATGTACTTAACAGGTGTCCCACTAAAGCACTGCAGTCTATCACTCCATATGAGGCTTGGCATGGTCATAAGCCATATGTTGCTCATCTGCATGTTTTTGTTGTCTGGCATATGCATTAATGTCTGAACAACATCATTGGAAATTGGATGATAACGTAGTAAAATGTAATTTAGTTGAGTACAATTCTGAAAGCAAAGGCTATCATCTTTATCATCCACATACTAAATGCATTTTTCTTAGTCGTGATGTTGGTTTTGTGGAAGATTTTATTCATCCTTTGCTCTCATGTACAAAAGAGATACATCTGTTAGTTCCAAAGACATGTATGATACTTTGCAACCTCTTTTTATAGGTGGATAGTTTAGTGCTGGTCCTAATGAGGCAAATTCTGAGCCTTTACAGGTTTCATTTGATGATGCAGATCCATCCATATTTTATGGAGATTTACATGATGCACTTGTTGATGCGAGAGCTGACATTGAGCAAGCAAAAACTATGCCAAAATGGATAGTGCAGACTTTGTGTGATAGTAAATTAGATGCACCTCTATCATATTGTACTCGTTTAGGTTCTCATAGTGCCTCCTTTGCATCAGATTACTATGCTATGGCTGCATCTAGTCTCTGTGATGAGACTAAGCCTGTTTTGTTTGATGAAGCACAAAATTCTGAATATTGGATGGCTGCAATGCAATCTGAATATGTTGCTATCAAATTTGGTGTTGCTCTAGCACGATGGTGAGAACCACGTTAAGAAGCTCCACCTCCTTAATGTCAATCCGCGGAAGAGATAGGAGTGATATGAAGATCCTGAACGTGAGATGTAGTGAGAGTGAAGGTGAGAAGCATAGAGATGCACACACACATACACACACACAACGATGAGACAAGCAAGACACAATGGAAGGTAGGAAATAAACTCTATTACTCAAGAACACTCTTACAAGCTCAAAATAGCTCTAAGCTCTTCTCTACTCAAACAAGCTAACCTCAAAAATGAGCTCTCTAGCTCTTTTTATAGATTCTAGAATAGTTTTGACCAGTTTCACATCTAGTGATCGGCATAGTTAAAAAATAGGTCCTAGATGCTATTTGAAAGGGTAAACGGTGTCTAAAAATAACCAAAATTGGTACGCTCATTCTACCTAAGCTCCTCAAGCTCGAGGACTCCTCGGCTTGCACAAAATGGAGCTATAAATTACAAAAAGGTTTTGTCTATGTTACATATAGTACAAAAGTGATGAAAATCATTGTTGGAGGTTTTGAAAAGTATTTATAAAACATAATTCTTTGAAAAAATGATTCAACTGACTCCTTGCTTCTTTCTTATGCTCTGTCTTCACATGCTTCCACGTCTTCTATGCCTCTGACTACTGCAAACACCCCCTCCCTCTCGCTTCTGTCGTCCGCGACAGAACCTTGTTGTGAGGTCCATCGAATATAATCTTGGAGTAGTTCCTGGGCGAGGGTGTGTTCTGATATGCGAATTCCTCGAGCCAGATCTGCCTCGAGTTTCTCCCAATCAATGGATTGCGGTTCATCGGATGGTGGGAGTCGATAATGCGTGGAATATACCATATGTTCACAGGTAAATAATTGCAAGAGGTCTGTAGGCCTGCTGATGAACACCTCTGAATGATATTCCCAGAAACCGGTTGTGAACATCTCTTCGAAGGTCTGCTTATAGCACGCCAGTAGGTATTTAATTCGATAGTGCCAGGTGTAACACACCCGGAGCAATGGGGTTGTACTCATGTCATAAGCTAAATCGAGATTGCCAGGCTCGAAACCCGGGGTGTTTACATGTGGTGCCTTGACACATCGAAAGACTTTGAAAACCATCTGCATCATGTCAAATATCTTGACAGTCATGTGTGCTACTATATCGTCCATATGTTTTAAGCGAGGGAGCCAGTGACGAATCGTTGCCATCATGTATCCGATTGTAGGTGGTCCGGTGGGGTGAAGTATGGGTAATTAAGCCAATCCTGGCATTGCTTGTTGTTTTGTACCTTAATCGCAAATGCCTTCCAGGAGCGGCGATGTGGCATTGGTCCCCAACATGGGTTGTACTTTAAGTGTGAAGGTGCCTTGGCCCATGTACTCATCATCTCTGGATATGCCTGTAATAAATCTTTTCGCCAATCTGGTTGATAGATTTCTCCTTACTGTGCATCTAATGGCAAATCTTCATGCTCAAATTGGGTTGCGTGAGAGGGTTGTTTGCCTGTTTCTTTTTCTATGGCTAGCTGATATTCTTCCATTAACATAAAGTAAGGCTTGTATTGTAGCTCATGCCTAGATATGTATCTACAGGGGGCCAAATGAGCAAAATAAGGAGACTGTAAAATTCTTTCTTCAATCATTGCCATGGTGTGTAACTGTGCCTCTACCCTTGCGGAGTGGGTTGTTCCAAGTTCTTCAATCGTCTTCATCCATGCGGAAGTTGGAAGTTTGAAAGTCTTCTGGCCTTTAGCCGTGACTCGTCCGCCTGGGATGGGTTGGGGTTCATACGCTTCTTCAAAGGTTTCTTCCACCAGAATGGTTACTACTTCTTCCTCTGCTGGGAGTTCCGGTGGGGAGTTTGGCCTTGGGGGTGCTTCATATATAGCTATCCGTGATTCAAGAGTTGATACCTGGTCCCGTAAAGCATTGAGTTCCTCTAAGATCTTAGGAGAAGGGTCCATAGGAGCTGGTAGTCCTTGTTCTATAGGTGCTCTTAGTTGGAGTAATTTATGATCTTCTTTTAGCTTCTGATATTCCTCGTTCATGCGGTCGTACTCATCTAACAATCTGACATGATCCTCTAGCAACATTTTCATAGATTCTGAGGGCACGGCCTTGAAACGACTGGGGCTCAACGGTTGGTCTCGCTGATCTAGAGCAGCTTCTAAATTTTCTTTGTTTTGTTCTTGTAAACGCTGGTTCTCTTCTTTCGTTGCTGCCAAGTGTCTTTTGAGTAAGCCCATGTTCCTGGTGAGCGTTGCATTGTGAATCGTCTAGGCCCTTAACAAATTGTCTATGTCAGTGATGGCCTCTTTTGTCTTTTCTTCACTTTCTAGTTCAAGTTTATGATATGCCTCTCATAGCTCTTGGGAGCGGGTATTTAGTGAGGCATTTTCGATGGATAGTGCATTGAGCTGCGACTATAGATCATTCATTGTCTGCCGCAGCATCCGGTAATTATTGCCAAGAGATGCAAATTCATCTCTCACTTGAGTCATGCATGTGAACATTTGTCGGAATGCAGTGTCTACAGTGGGTGATAATGTTAATGGTGTGGTGAATGCAGATGCTATGTTTAAGGGAGTTGATGCAATGGAAAAGGGGAATGGGGGTGGGAAAGTGGATGTCGTGGTTATTGTGGAAAAATGAAGTGCCTAAATATGGTTGTGCCATGAATGAAGTGCGTGGTGGTGCGGTGGGCAGTGATATATCCATGTCACTAGATGTGGTGTCTAGTGCGGTGACTGTGAATAGTGGAGTGATCGTGGGTGCGTGTGTGGGTGTAAATACAGGTTTTACAAAGGTTGAAGAGTAATTTACAGAGGGGGTTTCTTATACTGCTTCGTGGAAAGGGGAAAGAGGAATTACGGTGGGTCGGGGAGGTGATACAGGGGAGAAGGTTAATGGAGCTAGGAATGGGAAAAGGTGTCTTGGAGGTGTGGGGAAGGATGGGAAGGATGGAGGTAGAAATGGACTGGAGAGAAAGGTGGATGTCCGAGGAGGAAAACTAGGTTGCTTAGGTGCAGACATGGTGAGAGGAATGGATGTGACAAGGGCTTCTGTTACTTCGCTGTGGAAGGAGGTGGACGTTTTGGGAGAAGGAGGGTGTATGGGGGAGACTGGATGGATGGGAGGTGAAGGAGGAGCAGTTGGGGTGGTGGGTACTTCGGTCACAGTGGTGGTATGTACAGTAGTGGTGTGGGGCGGGGAGTCGACGAGGATAGCTTCTTCGGCCGCAGATCTTTCAGGAATTAGGTGTGCTTCCCTCGCCTGCTGGGATGACTGAGTACCTGTCGATACACGAATATATTCACTGGGCTTCGATAATACTTGTACGTGTCGAGTGTCAAACTGCGGAAGGGGTTTTCACTGCAAATATCTTAGTGCTTCATTAGATCCTATTGATTTAACAAGCTCCCTGAAGCCTTTGATGTATACTTCTTCAAAACCTCATGTGACAAGTTCTTGTTTTATCATCGCTTGGCTCTCTTCTTCAGATAACTTCTTACGTGCCCAAACTTTTTCCATGGTGCGATATAATTTTTTGATTGCCAAGGTGTATGCTGCATCTTCAAAGGTCTCATCTTCATGCGTACCGGTGTCACCCTGGGTGTCCGTTTGCTGTCCTTGTTCATCTGTTTGTACATGCTCTTAGGATTCATGAGTGCCTTGGCTGGCTCGTCACCTTCGTCTTCACCTGTCTCTGTTCTTTCTTCTTCTGAGCTGGACACGACTTGTCCTTGTGGTTGATCCGGGGGAGTGGGCGGATAGCTTGGCTGTTCGTATTCTTGAGAGAAAATCTGGCCTTTAGAAAACTGAAATTCATTGGAGAAAGCATCTGGCATTTCGAAATCAAAGGTTGTATCTAGTGGCTCTGCTTCCATGTTGGGTATCGGAAAAGAAAATGCTTTCGCACCAATAGTGATGGGAACTTCTATTGTAGTGGTGGTAGGACCGGGGGTTGTGGCCGCTTGAGGAGCGACTATGCTGGTAGTGGCCTTTGTTATAACCGGTCTTGATAACCATATGCGAATGGGTTGTACCGTAGGAGTGGCTTCTGTCAAAGACTGTTCTGGAGAGGGTTGCAGTGATGGTGATTCAGGGACCTGTAGGCATGGAATGGTTCCTCTTATGCACTTTCTTGCTCGTACTTTGTTGGCCTTCCTAGCTTTCTTTGTTGTCCCTTTGAATGCTTTCAACTCCTCGCTTGTCATTGCACGCTCGATTGGCAAGTCGTAGGCAAACCACATATATATAATTCTCGTGAAAGCACAGCATCCATGGATTACCTTTTTCCTCTCCCAACAGTGTTGTGCCAAGTATAGCTGATCAATGATCCAGCTTGCTAGATCAACTGTCTGAGGTCCAATACACGCTAACTATAAACCAAACCAAATACGTTTGTGGGGCATGGTGAATCGATCCTGAGCGGGGAAAGCAAAATGTTGCATGCATATCCTCAATGGTTTAGAGAGCTCAGGTGTGATCGCTGAAATATCTTCCCACTTGATGACATCTCCACATTTCATTGGCTCTGGGTTCAGCCTTTCTCGCTCTATAGGAGTATGCATTCCATGTATCTTGATTGCAGCTCTAAACAAATCTTTGGAAAGATAAAACTTCTTAAGGGGTGGGTCATTTACCAAGGACGGCAAAATGAATGTTCCTGGTAGATCCTTGTTCTCTGAAGCTGTTAAAGTGGTTATTAGATAGTAGCATCGATAGAAGTCTGGTTTAGGCAATGGATCATTGAAATATTCTGTGAAACCAGCTCTAGCCCAAACATGCTTTAAATCTTATGTGTTCTGTAATGCTTCAAACTCTCTTGAGAAAAACTCGTACTTGTGCCAAGTGCGGGTATCAAAAGTCAAATTGGCCTCAAAAAAAAAAAATTGTGTCCGCCAATGGGCCTGCTAAACCTTGAAACCAATGAGAGTTGCGATGAATCTTCCTAGTATATCCCTTAGGAGGATCGTCAATTGGCATAGGTCTTGGAAATCCCTGAAATTCTGGTGGTTGAGCCGTAGGATGTGGTTCCGTGAGTAGTTCACCAATATTTGCCATGGGTACACTGGGGCCAGCTTCAGATGGTCCTTCTGCCTGCATGATGAATGATGCGAGCGTGTGGCAAATATGCTACAAAAGATTAACACATTAGTATGGAAATTAATCATGATCCCATTAAAGTGAGACCGCAATCCCTTTCCATAAACGATGTGTAACCCATGTAGCCGAGTGTTGTGATGTGGTTTATGGAATGATTGTTGCAAAACTAATGCAGGTCTCTAGACACCTACATGCTTCAGATGATGCATACATTTCTTGATGAGATGTTATTACAAGTGACGTGGGTTATAGTGTGTGGATTTGTACAAGGTTTAGGTGTGGGTGAATTATTACAAGGGTAGTGTTTAGTCGGGGTGGGAGTAATGTTAGATAAGGGGTTAGGGCAAGACTTCTGGATACGTTTCAGTATCCACTTCCTAAGATTTTCTGAGCAGGTGGAATGTTTCTTCTGAGGGAAAAAAGCTGTGATCGGATGTGGTGGTGGAATGTTTCTTCTGAGGTTTATATATTACATGGCTTGAGGGTTGTGCTATAATACACTTATTGGGTATCCAAATCTGTGTGGGTGTGG
Organism: Ceratopteris richardii; assembly: GCA_020310875.1. Taxonomy (NCBI): domain Eukaryota; kingdom Viridiplantae; phylum Streptophyta; class Polypodiopsida; order Polypodiales; family Pteridaceae; genus Ceratopteris; species Ceratopteris richardii. Next base: position 119,485,535 of record CM035442.1, read on the forward strand.
GTCGATTCGTAAGGTACTTCTTGGCGATCCAAATCTGTTGAATGTTCGTACTTGTAGAAGAAGGTTGAAAAGGCTTTGGATATTGCTTCGGATTCTGTCGTAACCTCTTCTTGTCATTGTCCGCATTGGTGAAATCTGTCGGTGGTTTTTGTCCTTTTGGCACCCATATTTGTTTCGTGCCTCTTGTTCTGTGGTGCTGATATTGCAACTTTCTTCCTTGTGTCATTTGATATTGTCGTCGGTCTAGGTTCCTCTGTTGTGATTGACTCCTTTGTGGTTGACGTTGAGAGGTCTGATGGACACTCTACTTTGGAAAAGAAGGGAGGTCCAACACTTGCGAAACCTGCCCATTAGGAAGTGCTCCATTTTGTACTATTAATCTAGGACAGTCCGCAGTAAGTGTGGAAGGATGGGCATTACAGCTGATAGTGTCCATTTGGCCACTGATGTAACCCACCTGATCACTGATGGTGTCCATTTGACCAAGTGGTTGGGTGGTTGCCCCTTCTAATTTGCAGGAAGCCCAAGGGAAAATCTCTTGACGTCCTTCTGATTGACAATTGTCCATCACCAAGCCCGCGTGGGTTGGTGTAGACGTAACGTGACTTATCTACACAAACATCTTCCGGTCTTCTGTCCCATGCATTTTATAGGGTCTAGGGTTGCGTACTTCAGGCGAACTGCCATTAGGGAAGTCAAGCGGTATCACTCACTTCTGATCTAAGGTTCCAATCTGCAAGGAGCCTTGTCTAAGATTTAGGTCCACTGAGTGATCGTATAGCCAATCTTGGCCAAGGATTAGGGGTTCTATCAAGTCCTCGTCATGGCACACTTCGCTGTCATGGTCACATCATGTATGAGGATAGGAAGGTCCACCTCACCCATGCAAGGGGTTTCCATGTCTCCTAGCCCTATGAGGTATGCCTCAATTGTCCGCATTTCTATTCCTGAGTCCTTATAGTGGGACCATCTAATCGCACTGTCGCAGCACTTGAGTCAATTAAAGCCCTTAGCTCTTGGCAAGGGTTGTCGTGCTCTACCCTGACTGTAATGAATGGTCTCCGATCCACTATACTAGGATGAGTACTTGACTTTGCTTGACATATGGCCATGGGGTATCTGGGTGTTGTTTCCAGCTTGTTATAATGTTCTCTCCCTAGTCATTGTCTTCTTAACTTCATGCGTTTAATGCATTCTATAGCTTCTACCTGAGCTTGAGCACGTATTCTATTTTCTTCCTCCTTACGCTTCTTTGCCAACGTGAGTCGTCTAAGCATATCCTCAGTAAGAGGTTCTTGATATAATTTGACTAGAACTAGATATATACTAGAACTAAATCTCCTTCTTTTAAGCCTTTATCTTTCACATGCGCATCAAAATATGCTTTCTGTCGTTTCTTTGCTGCGTATATGCCTGTTGCTGCTTTCAGCCTGGTTTCTCATAATCGTTCCAAGTCCATTATTATTGTTGATAATTCATGGCCGGTCCACTGATGTTCTTGTGCAACCTTAAGGGTCAGTATCAAGAAGTCCAAAGGAAGCACATAATTTTGACCAAAAACCATCTGAAAGGGAGTTGCATTGAGTACGGTCTTGTAGGCCACTCGATATGCCCAAACAACGTGATGTAACTATTTGTCCCAATCTGAACGTTTATTGTTCACGAGTCTCGTCAGTACATGACAAAGGATCTTGTTAGTGTTTTCAGCTTGACCATTGGCCTGAGGATGATATGGTGCGGATTTCTTGTGAATCACCATAAAATCTTGTAACAAATATTCAATGACCTGGTTTAGAAAGTGAGTTCCTCGATCGCTCACTAACTCTATAGGCAATCCATATGTTGTAAAGACATTTTCAAATAAGAATTTTGCAGTCGTGTGTGCATCATTCTTTTTTGTGGCTTTTGCCTCTACCCATTTGGTAAGATAATCTATCGCAACAATAATGTATTCAGCATGTGTACCTTCTACAGGGGGATTAATGGGTCCTACAAAGTCTATACCCCACTTAGAAAATGCACGTCTTCCCATCATGGGTTTCAATGGCATTTCATCTCTACGAGTAGGAAATTGAGTTCTTTGGCACACATCACATCTCTTTACATAGGTATGTGCATCCATGTGAAGAGTGGGCCACCATAATCCTACAAAGAGGATGGCTTTGATTATCCTATCGGGTCCAAAATGACCTCCTGCAACACCTTGGTGTGCAGTCTCTAGTACGCTCAAATAATCGCTCTCATGAACACATTGTCTTAGATATCAATCTCTTCCTCGTTTATATAGATTGTCGCCAATAATTGAATAGTCCTGAGCTTCCTGCTCTAGACTCCGTTGTCGTGCTAACGTCATTCCTTGAGGGAATGTTTTCATCCTCAAGTATGTCACTAAGGGTTCACTCCATTTTGGTGTGAGAGACATGTGATATAATGTAGCATGTTCTACTGGTGGTCTTTCACAACAAACAGGGCATTCTCTACACAACTTGTAGACATCTGCTTCCATAGAAGGCCAATAGACTCCTAGTCTATGCAGAATCTACAATGTATGATGTTTCGAGTGATGTTGCATTAATGCACCTACATGTGCTAATTGCAACCAATTTGCATGTTTTGATTCATCTACACAACAAGCAATAATCTTTTGATTATCCTGTTTATATATACTTCCTACTATTATTTGATATCTTTGGGACTTTCTAATCTCTCCTTCCTTGATCCTTATCCTAGGATTCTTGGGTCCATATGTTAGAATAGGGATAATAGCCTTAGCCCATTCTGGTGCTATCTCAAGGTTAAACAAATATGCATCTGGTAATTCATCCACTATTCCTTGAGTAGCTTCTCCTGAGGTTAGTCTTGAAAGGTGGTCAGCTCTGAGATGTGTCTTTCCTTTCCTGACTACCACTTCAAAGTCATACTCCATGAGTAATAGAAACCAACATATCATTCGTCCCGTGTTACATGGCTTATTGACTAAGTACAATAATGCTTGATGATCTGTAAAGAACTTGAACTTATTTGCCAATAAATAATGCCTGAACTTCTTTACTGTGTAGATCATTCCTAATCCTTCTCGTTCCGTAGTGGTGTAATTTCGTTCTGCTGCATTCAACTGTCTGCTCGCGTAAGCTATGGAAAGATCTATATTACCTTCATTTGTGGGTTGTGCTAGCACACATCCTATGGCATAATTGGATGCATCCACATGTACATGGAATGGCTTACTCCAATCTGGGGTTGTCAATATAGGTGCTCAGCACAAACGTCTTTTAAGTTCATTGAATGAATTCTCACACTCATCTGTCCATTCAAACTTGGTCAAAAGAGAGTACAATGGCTTGCCTATGATTGCATACATGTGTATGAATCGTCTATAATAACCACAATGACCCATAAATGCATGTACCTCTTTTATGTTGTTTGGCCTAGGTAGATCTGTAATTACCTTTACTTTTTCTTCATCCGTCGAAATTCCATTCTTTGACACAATGTGTCCTAGAATTTTGCCTTGTCTGACCATGAAAACGCATTTTTCTGGGTTCAGACAGACCTGATATTCTCGACATTTGTCAAATACTTGTCTCAATTCTGGGATATGCGCCTGCCTAATATTCAAATGAGCACATAGGTCATCGACATAAACTTCCAAATTTTTACGTAAGAATTCCTTAAAAACATGACACATGAGTCGCTAGAAAGTTGCGGGTGCATTTGCTAAGCCAAATGGCATCACACAAAATGCAAATATGCCCCATTCTGTTGCAACGCAGTCTTGTATGCTACTTCATTATAGCCTGAGAAACCATCAAGAAAGCTGTAAACTTCCTTGCCCGCAACTCTTTCCAATAAATGTTCCGTGATAGGAAGAGGATAACTATCTCTAATCATGGCGGCATTAACTTTTTTAAGGTTGATACACACACACAATTTTCCATTCTTCTTTGGCATAACCACAATGGGGGATACCCATTCGGTATGCTCAATTTCGTAAATGAATCCTGCTTCTATCAAACCATCTATTTCTTCCTTAATCTTCGCGGCGTAGTTATCATTGTACGTGTATGGTTTCTGTTTCGTACGTTTTGCATCTAGTAGGGATTCTATGAGAACATATATCCAGGTCTACTCCTTTCAAGTCTTTGTAACTCCAAGCGAACACATCTCTATATTCTTGCAATAGGGCAACTAATTCTTCTTCTTCTTCATTCGTCAAATCATGCCCAATGTAGGTACATTTCTCTTCTTCTCCTTCTATGGCCACTATGATTTTTTTGGTTTTCTCTCGATTATCATATACTTCTCCGACGTAAGCTATTCTGTTAGGCATTCGTGCCATGATTCGTCTATCTTCTATTTCATATTTCTTGAAGTTCTCGGGAACGTCAAACAAGGATTCTTCTTCTTCTGACATGGCTTCTTTCTTCTTTCTTTTCTTTCCTTCACTTTTGGTGGTCACTTATGTGGTCATCCTCACATCATTCATAATTTCTTCATGTCTCTGAGGATGAGTCTCTACTTCATAGAAGTACTCTTCGTCTGATGCAAAAGGTGAATCCATAATAATTGAATCTAGATCAAAGTCACTTGCATCCTCGAATGCATCAGTGTTAGGTTCACATTCTTCAATAATAGAATCACACATGATTGGTTCTATCGTGAAAACTGAAATGTCATAGCCATCCTCGTCACAGTGAGGTGTCCATTGTTCTTCATTGATGGCTACGTCCATGGTTGCTAGGATTTTTTCCCAACGATGGGGTTCAAATTCTTTGTCTGGAAATACTACAGGTGCGTAAGCTAGGTCTTGAAGGGTCCATGGATGTTGTTCTGAACCTAAGGTCCTGGCTTCTAATCATTCTTCCTCCTATTTTGCTACTTTACACATCCATAAATGAGTGTCCTCGTGCAACCATGAGGGGTCTGACTCCAATGAGTGTACTGATTCCGTTTCTACCTGTGTCTTATGGATGGTGTTCCATTGTATTGGGAGTACGTCTCGATGTGAATAGTCTTTAAGGTTGACTTTAGTAGTCACTCCTAAATGTTGCATGTATAAAGAATTAGTTTCCCAATCTTGTACGATTTGCAACTGACGCATGAATGGTCATCCTAAAATCATCTCGTAAGCATGGTTTTTCGCAAAATCACAAATGGCAAAAATATGCTCAAATTCCACACCACAAGTGATGAGAGATATGCCTTCTAGTAAGCCTAATGGTTTTTCTATGTGTCCGTCAACCATTTGTAGCTTCATCCTGGTAGGTCTTAATGCTGGCTTACCCCAACGTTTCCATAAAGCAGTGGTAGTAATGGCTACTCCGGCTCCTGAATCTAAGATGGCTTTCGTGGTGTAGCCTTGATGGGTTATTGGAAGATAAGCGTTACCTTCCTCTCCTTCGCTTACATCTCCGATCCTTTCTATGTGTATCTCTGGTACCTTCTTGTGTGTTCCTATCTGTGAGGGAGTAGTAGCAAGCTCATGGAATTGATTTGCTACATGTTTCCACAGTTCTGGTTTAATCTTCAACAACTCCTCTAGAGTGAGATTACATTGTACTTTGGTATTCTTGATCACTTCCGTGATCCTAGGGATTACTGATTCTTCATTCCTCACTATTATCATGGGTGCTCTCATGCTAATAGATTTAGCTTCCCAAGGTCCTATGAACTGAGGTAGTTCTTGTAGAGAATTGGATTCAAAGCCTATGTGTTCACTCAGTTGCTCTTCCTCTACATCGTCGTAGATAGAGGGGATGTCTTGGGGAAATTGCTCCTGCAAGTCGTCTATTTCTTGAATAGGAGGATGGGTTCCTTGTTCTTTTCTCCACTTCTCTTCTTGGATTTCTCTCAGAAATTCATGTGAATACCTATGTATGGAAGACAAGTTGTCTTCACTCTCTGTGTTGGGTACTTGAGACAGGGATGGTGCATTCCCTTACTATGTCTCTGGGATATGGTTCCTATGCTGATTCTTTTTCTCTTTGCTATCAATCAAGTATTCTAGCCTCTCCATCAGTCCTTGAAAGTGCAATTCAGGTTTTGCCATTTAGTCCTCTCAATTTCTAAGTCTGCTCGAGGGTAGTTCTTACTCATTTCAGTTGTTTGAGGTTCTTCTTTTAATCTTGCTTGATACGCACGAAACATCATGTCTAGGTTTTCCGGTATGGGTTTCGCTAAAATTGATCCTGATTTTTGTGCTAGGTTGTCTTGACTCAATTCCTGTGAAGTCAATTCTAGTATTTTGGCTCTAGATTCCTTGAGACTTCCTTCCAATTCTGTTATCCTCTTACTCCACTTTCTCTTAATTCTTTCTCTGGAATCTTTCCAAGATTTCGTCTTCTTACTGCTAGATTCTCCAACTTCACTAGTTCTGGCTACTTTCTCCTGATTAAGCTGTTGGTTCTGTAAGAGCACTTGGGCTCTTGTTATAGCTTGGATAGGTACGTATGTAGGGTTGGATCCATTGGCATGGTTTATAATACCTATCATGTTGATTGGTGTCACATTTGAAGCATTAGCAGGGTTCTTAGGACAATCTTTGATTATGTGCTCTTTACCACAATTGGCACAAAAGCCTTGTACGCTATAATATTGAGACTGTCCTGATATCGGAGGATGTGGACAATCCTTTATGAAATGATCTCCTTGGCACCTAAAACATGGTCCTCTAGGGCCCTATGGTCTTTGTTGTCTTAATCGGGGCCGCGGATTCGGGTTTGTATACATCACATTAGCATAATTGGGCTCCCAACTAGGTTCCAATGGTGGACTATCGTATTGATATGTTTCCACGTGTTCTGGTGACTCTGTGTAATACGTGGGTGGACTATCTACATGAGTAGAGTCAAAACTATTTGAGTTCGGGTCACTCTCTATGATCAAGGCTGAAGAAGGCACTAAAGCTCTACTTAGGTTCTCTTCTGCAGCAACATATTTAACTGAGATGACATTAGCTGGTGAGGGTGGCTGCTAAGCTAAAACAGGTTGAGGCCTCTGTTGAGCCTAATAAGTATAGTTTTGAGGAGGCCTATAGTAATGAGGCTGAGTATTATATTGACCTTGATACCTACCTGGCTGCAGGTATGCTTGCGGGTAGTTCTGTCTCACTGCATGTTTGTTGTATGTGCATTCCTGAGCTGTATGATTTGTGTATCATCTCTCAATTGTACGGTATTGGCCATTAGGGTTGGCTTGCAGTTGTGTTGCATTGGGACACACATTTGCCATATGATCACTACGACAGGTGTAACAACGCTTGTTTGTTGTTAACCTAGGCATCTGTTTGCTAGAAACTCCTAGTTTCTAGGCCACTTTTTCTGCTAGGTCTTCTATCGAGCTAGACAGTTTTGAAGATGCTAGAGATGAACAATCTGAGTCCTTATAAACCTTTGAGAGTTCCAACTTGTCTCCTAAGTTATCTTTAATGTTGATGCAAATTCTTACACACTACTCTAGCATTCTGGGTTCCTTCAAGTATACATAAAAGCGTAGTTTAGAGCTCATCAGGCCCTCTAAAAACAATGAGGGTAACTCTTGCATTGGACATCTTTCAACATATTGTCTAAACCTATGTCCTGCCAGTCTAACTGTTTCTTGAGGGGTCTGTTTGAAACTATGAATCAATGAAGACATGTCATGTCTGATTCCACTTTTAGAGAATTCAATGATGAATGACTCTAAAAAGTGATGGATGTCTCTAAATTGCCTTTGTTGCAATGGTTGAAACCAAGTTAAAGCGGTATTCTTTAACGTTAGCCCAAAAGCATTATATTGTGTGAACATGTCTTCTACTTGCTTTGCTCTTAGCACTTGCTTAAATTCTGCAACATGAGCATAGGGATCTCCTGTCCCATCAAAGTAGTTTTTCATGGATTTTACTAACTGAGTGGGTCTTAATATTCTTGCATGTTCACGTGGTCTAGGTAGAGGAAATTCATCTCTACCACCTGGTATTCTAGGTTCTCTTTGTCTATCCACTTTGTCCGTGTCTATGGTGGTTCTATCTCTCCCTATGGGATGACTAAAACTTACTTCAGGTCTCTCTTTATTTTTCTCTCTTTGATTACCATGGGTTGAGGATGTTCCTGCCCCTTGTTGGCTCGCATTTACATTTGTTCGTGCTGGAGGGAATACCAAATCACCTCTCCATGTGTAGGTGTTTCTTATGTGGTCTGGTACCACAAATACTCTTTCTGAAGTTTCATCCAGGTATACAACCTTTCCAGGTGTATCCGGGTCCTTGAACTCATACACCGTGATGGAGCCTACCTCACTAGGTTGTTCCGTTATGTACCTCCAAAATGCTTCATCAGTCTCTTTATTTACAAACAACTCTATGCTTCTGTTGTCCTGAGGGATCCACTCAGGGATTAGTACTCTAGTCAGTACAGATTTCCCTCTAGGTGTTCTAGGTTCTTCTAATGGTTCTTTTCCTTGGGTTCTCGCTTTCGTCTCTAACTGAATTACGCCGAACTCATTGGTATTACTTGGCTGAGTACTTAAGATGTACATCGTTCCTTCCTTGTCTATGTATGCATCTCGCTCGAATTTCACCACTGGACGTACCAATCCAATGGGCTGATCAGGATTGTGCATTTGCACCACTTGTCTTTGCAAACCATCCTCATAGATGCGAGCACCTAATCAGTTGGTTTGGAGAAATTCTAATTGAGTTCTATAGGGTCCTTCGGGCCTTTCTAAATATGCTATGTTTGACCCTCCTTCTGGTCTTTCTGTGCTAAAAGCCATTTCTGATTCACTTGTATCTGAGCTTAATTCATAGGGATAACTATTATTCAATTGTTGTGCCCATGAACGTGCAGTAGTTCCTACGCTTGCTTCTGATGATCTAAGACTTTGTCGGCCTGACTTGCCTATATGTTTGCCCGATCTAAGGTTCATGAATTTACTTTCTTGCACACTCTGATCGTCAATGTTCCTTGTTTGGTCAGTTAAATTTCCTAACCAAAACTCATCCAAATTACTTGATTTTTAGCTTCATGGAAAGCTATTTGTGTGTAATCTTTTAAATGTCTTTAAGTTCTTGTCCAACTGTATGCATCAGGAATCGACTTTTCGTGGTACTTTTGAGTTCTCGTTATGTCAGACTTAGGTTCTTTCCTTTAGGTTTTCATATCACACACCTTTACTTTAGTCTTGGCCTTGAAAAATTAAATCTCTTGAACTTGATACATTCCTATTGTCGTTAATCTAATCCACAATGCTACCGTTTAGCCTAAGCTAAGAATTGACTGAGGGGGTTGAGTAATCTTCCAACCTCGAGTTAGCTTTTCTGGTTGCCCTGATGCCCAAGAAGTCGCGCTTCCCAAGCCCTGCGTTCTTCACTGCCTTGCCTTGATGGTCCTTGATTGCCCTTGCTAGACCTGTAAAGATTCAATATTAGAACAATTTCACAATGGATGATCAAGCACTTGAATATATACACCCTTAAAGGTCCTTTCCCTTTTGCCCAAAATTTCAATGCCCCCTGGCTTTCTAGTCCCAACTATGTTAACCTCAAATTATCCTCTCTAAACAATAACGTCCTCTAACGAGCTATAAAGCTCAAAAAACGGACTTCCTCAAGCTCGAGGACTCCTCGGCTTGCATAAAATGGAGCTATAAATTACAAAAAGGTTTTGTCTATGTTACATATAGTACAAAAGTGATGAAAATCATTGTTGGAGGTTTTGAAAAGTATTTATAAAACATAATTCTTTGAAAAAATGATTCGACTGACTCCCTACTTCTTCGTTATGCTGTCTTCACATGCTTCCGCGTCTTTTATGCCTCTGACTACTGCCAACACTATCATGAAAAATTGTACCTAGTCTTTATGTGACTTTCCTCCTGGCAAGAAGGCCATTGGCACTAAGTGGGTATACAAGCTGACGTGTAAGCCTGATGGAGCAATTGACACGTATAAGGCTAGACTTGTTGCAAATGGTTATGCACAGGAAAGAAGCATTGATTTTGATGAAAACTTTGCACCTACTTTATGAATGACTACTGCTCGTAGCATCTATGCACTTGCACCTCATCATGGTTGGAATGTACATCAACTGGACATTAAAACAACATTTCTGAATGGTGACTTGCATGAAGAAGTGTATGTTTTTTAGCCCCGTGGTTTTGTGCAAAAAAAGAGCATGAAAACTAAGTGTGTAGGTTAAAGAAGGCATTATATGGTTTAAAGCAAGCACCACATGCTTTGTATTGAAAAGATACATGCCTATCTGATTTGAGAACATTCCAACTCAGACCACCTTATATGTTAAGCGTGCTAATGATGTGCTTTTGATCATTGTTGTGTATGTTGATGACATGCTACTCACTGATCCTCAGGACATGCATATTGCTGATTTTAAGTCTTTTTTGCATGCCTCATTTGAGGTGTCTGATTTGGGGCATTTGCATCATTATTTGGGCATTCAATTTATGTATGTTGATGGGGGAATGGCTTTGTGTCAAATGAAATATATTGACACATAATTGTAGTGTTTTGGCCTTGAAGACTATAAGCCTATTACCACTCTTATGGAGATAGGTTTACGATTGAGTCTTCATGATGCTGGAGATGCATTTGATGTTGTTCTCTATCAGCAAGCTATGGGATGCTTGATTTACTTATGCATTACTTGGCTATATATTCAATTTGCTATCTCACAGATGAGCACGTTTATGCATTGCCCAGGTGTCAAGCATTCGTAGATGGTTAAGTGCATCTTTTGCTAGTTGAGTGGTAACCAGCTACTTGGGTTGTTTTATCCCAAGGGGGATCACTATAGCCCAATTTGCATGCTTTTTTTTACTCTGACTGGGCTGGTTGCTATGACACTCGTATGCCCACTAGTGGTTTTTGCTTCATGCTTGGTAGCTCATGCATATCTTGGTTGAGCAAGAAGCAGCCTACTATGGCCACTTCCAATTGTGATGCTGAGTATAAGGCAGCTTTCACAACGACTATTGAGTGTGTGTGGCTCAGACACCTTATGGCTAATTTTGGTGTTTGTCAATCTCCTACCACCAACATCTTCACTAACAGTGAAAGTGCATTGGTAGTTGCGAGGAACCCTTTGTTCCATGCTCGCACTAGGCACATTGAGGTGCATTATCATTATGTTAGGGAGAGGTTCATTGTTGGGGAGATCAGTTTGGCATATGTGCCCATGCACGAGAACATTGTAGAACTTTTCACGAAAGCTCTGCTAAGGGAGAAGTTTGATGATTTCCACAAAGCTTTGGGCTTACTTCCTTTTGTGGAGTGATTCCACACAGCTTGGGACTTCCTTATACATGAGTGCTAGCTCCTTGCTCACGGCATCACTGCGAGGGGGGATTTGTTGATATATTTAGGTAGTGATGTGTGTGAACACACGAGGACTGCCAGAGCATTTTTTTCCCTCTTTAGGAGGTTTTTTTACCTCGGCTTGTATATATGCCTATTACCTTAACAGGCTACTTATCTTTCTACATTCTAGTGGTAATACATTCAGTATTGTGTGTTGTGCTCCAAGCTTCTTCTTCTTCCTTGTGTTGTTCACGTGCTTCCATAGACGTCTAACTCCAACAATTTTTGTATATAGATGTGCCTCAAATTGGATAGCTAGTCTATAGATATTTTTCATTGTTCTTGAGTCGTTCAACTTTACCATTCATCTATTAAGTCCATCCAGATACTAATACACTAGTAATATACATATTGCAGGGAGGCCCTATATTCTCCCTCAATTGTTTCCATATTTAAACTAGAAACTTGCATATCTTCCAAGGTGTCATACTCTCATTGATCGAATCATCTAGTGATTCCAAATAAATTGACCTTAGTCTCCTATTTGTCATACTCTCCACTAATGAGATTACACTTTGGTTTCCACTTAGGACCCTCCCTGATTGTAGTTTTATTCACTATCTTAGGTCCAATTTTGTTATGATTTCTTAATAACTTTCTCTTAAGCCAATGTCTTGAAAGACCTAATTTTTCTAGAGCTCCAAAATATTTTTAAACCCTGAATTTTCCAAGAAATAGTTATCATATTCTACCATGCAATATCCCCAATATCAGGATATAGGCAATATCGTGATATGTGGAAAGGCACCCTTTATCAGGAGGTCTACACCTCTCGATACTAGCTAAGAGAATTGTGAATCTTAAACAAAAAGACATCTAGAAAATCATCAAACATTTTATGCTCTCATGTTGCTTGGGAGGCTATTTGAGACATGTGATTAGCCAATACATGATGCCATCAAAAAAGCAAGAGACACCTCCATATGCATCCTATAACTTGAGGCTTTTTTAATAAATAGTTTAGGGCTAGGTGTTCAATATTGATTATGAACCCGACACCCAACAGGTAGTGTTAGAGATTGTGTATGGCTAAGGCCTCCCTCTTCATGGTGTTGTAGTTTTGCTAAGCTCTACATAGTAGGCAGCTCGTGTAGTATATCAAATGATCCATCTTATCTTCACTTCCTAGTTGTGCTAGGATTGCTCCAATTGCCTTCAGGCTAGCGTTGACATGAATGTGCAATGGGCTTGCTATGTCTTCAACCACTTGCTTTAAGAACAAAGTGGGAAATCCATCGAGAATGGTTACCTTATTGAGGGCCCAAAAATCTACACACACCTTGATTTTCTTTGATTGCTTCTTAGGAGTGATCACCATAGACGAAAGCTGGTTAGAATTTTCAATGGAAACAATGATCCCTATTGCTTTCATTTTGTCAAATTTTTATCTTACTATTTTAGCATACCTTTGCTTGAGGTGATAAATCCTTCCACTAGGCATGCCAAAGTATAGCTCGGTCCGTAATTGTACGAAGCAAATAATATTTTGTGTTGTTTTTCCATAGTCAGTCACTGGTTAGTTGATTCTGATCGTGAAGAAGCTAGGATTCTCTAGAAATGATTATGCCATAAGAATTGAGAATTGACACTAAGAAAAAAGTGCCTAACTTAACTACTTTGCATCCACATTGCCTAACGCATATACTTTGGCTTACACTCTTCAAAACAAAAGAAAAATCGCTTAATGATACATAGAGAAGTAGACGAAAAATGATGAAGTGATTGTATTATGCTTCGAGCTTTAAATACATGAATAGAGGGTAAAGTAACAGGATGACCTCAAGTTGTCTTGCCACCAACTTCTTTAGATACACCTTGTACACAAAGAGTTGTACAGAAGAAACAAAAGATGAAACCCGGATTAAATGTAAAGATAGATGATTTCGCTTCCTTAGCCCTAGTGGCACTATAAGCACCACATCCCACTAGCCTCCTAATTTTTCTAGGAGCTTCACATGAATCTTGCAACCTCACTCAAGAGGCAAAAAATGATATCACTGATGTAGAAGGTTCTTCTCACATGAAGTCTTCGACCCACAACAGTTGAACTCGAACTCCACGGGGAAAGAAGGGTAGAATGAATGATGTCTTCCACACAACACCTAGTCATCTCACTGATCACCATTAATGTAGATCCTTCACACTGATGCTCAGACCAACTCAAGATGCATCCGCTTCCCTTCACCAACTCTTCGAAGCTATTGACATTGTCTAGAATGCTATATTCTTTCTCTACCTTTCTACACACGAAAGTCCATTGATTGTGCATGCTTCTCTCTAAGGTTCCTCTATTTTATGAGCCCACAACCTTCTCTCCTCTCTCTCACAACCCTCCACACTTCCTATTGTTGTCTTCCACTTCCACACTTAATAGCCATTCCTCCTGCACGATGATGTGTTCCTATAGCTTCCTCTAAGCCATGACTCCAATGCTATATCTACTCATGAACTCCTCTACCTTCCTATTGTTGTTGTGACTGTTGCCCTTACACATGCAAGATTCTATGCGGGTTGCCAATTTAAGGCTTCTATGTGACAACTCTATATGCTCCTCTCTCCTATCTCTGCCCATATCATATATGCACTCTATCATATATATGTGTCCTCATATTAGATTGCTTGCATGGTCTTTATATAGTGTGTCGATGTTCTTACTCATCGATGCACTTCAAGATCTTGCTTCACTACATTCCCATATTGTACTTTGATTGTTACAACTTACTTCTATAGGGATTTTCATTTTTCGAGGGGAGAAGATGTTGGAATATCTTGTTCATCCTTGAAAAAGGCATTGTAGCCAGATAAGGAAAGTTAGAGGTATAAAGGACCGGTGCAAGTATTGTGATGGAAGTCGCTAAGCACCAAAGGAGTGAATTGGGATTTATAGTGAGTTTATAAGAGGAACAAAATCTTGGGGAGGACCAAACCATGCTTATTGTCAGAATAGGGAGCCAAAATGCCGAGTCGATAAAGCTGATAAGAATTGTGAGACTTTGGACCGCTTGGCCACTAAGATGACTCAGGGGTACTAAAATTTTAGGACACTGGACCAAAGAACACCAGAATTGAACCATGACTTTGAGTCTTTGCCGAATTTCAGATTCCTTAGATCTGCAACATATCATGAGTTCTACTATATATATATATATATATATATATATATATATATATATATATATATATATATATATATATATATATATATATATATATATATATATATATATATATATATATATATATATTCAAATGAGATCTATGAAAGTTTCATATCCACATTAAAGATTTCTTTAGGTCTATTATTTTTTTATCATCAAATTTGAGGAAGGGACATAACCTTAATGAGGCTGGGCTAGAAAAATGCTACATTCCTATGGACTTTATGGTAAGGCATAATGAGGCAAACTCTTCCTTTATACAGATAGACTGTGCTTTGAAAGCCTTATTCTATCAATAACAAATCCCATCTCTCAACCCCTAGAAACAAATATCGATGGGGTGATACCTTCTGATTTGAAATACCATTGGTTTCCAAAAAAATAGCATGTACTTGGATTGTGGGATTGAACTTGAGAATTTCCGCTATCTACAATGGTTCATAACCATCCACGTAATTAAAGGAATATGATTAAGGAGCAAGCACGAGATATTGAGAATTGAAGAGCAATGATAACAAAATTTCGAGAGATGATCACCAAATTAGAATCATAAGGGAATGGAAAAGACAAGATCATAAATCTTACGTATCCTCACTTAGAGTAGAGCATCGCTTCAAAAAGGATTTGAGGTGTCAACACTTCAAATATTTCTTCATGCAATGATGGGTAGGGAGAATAGATCCAGCCCCTAAAGAAATACGAAAAGTGCTCAACATCAAACAAAGAAGATACTTAATTTCATTTATGATGAAAAGAGAATTATGGTTTACTGCACATAAGAGATTTTATGGTTTATTGCACATCAATTTATATCAATTTTCTTCAAGGCATAATCTTGGATGAAAGAAAAGAACGGACTTCTTGGATGTACTTCTAAAAATTTCTAAGATGCACATGTAACCTACAACAAAAATGAAGAGATAATTGACCTGTTAGTGAAATGGAAAAATCCATAGATTGGATGGCTTGACAAGTGAATCCTCCAAGTCCTTAAATAAGTGGTGGGATCACCTTTAAATCTTGTCTAAAATGAGGAAATTAGATCTTATGCTCATATAAATATGGGATAAAATGATAAATATGGGATCATCAGTCTGATTCCTAAAGAAAGAAGGCTAGAATAAAATAGGAAACTAGGGTGCAATCCCCATTCTAGAAACAACCTACAAGGTTTTGTTAAATCCCTAGTCAATAGGTTTACAAGCTAGATACATGGATGTATTATTTTCTTTTTAAAGGGAGTTCCGCCTCCCCATTCTAGAAACAACCTACAAGGTTTTGTTAAATCCCTAGTCAATAGGTTTACAAGCTAGATACATGGATGTATTATTTTCTTTTTAAAGGGAGTTCCGCCTTGGCCTATTCTCTTGGACTTTAATTAAAATATAAAAGAAAAGTTACAAGTGATTGGGACTAGTGCCCATGGGACCCCCCAGATCCCACAATCCAGGGGACAAGATCGGTAAGCTAGAGGGCATTACAAATGAGGCGGACAAATCTATCATCTCCCTCATGTGGGACCCATTTGGGTTTCAGCTTGTTATCTTCGAGGAGATAAATACAATGATGTCTAAACGGTGGAGATCTCTTATCTCGGGAGATTCTTTTACCTAGAAGAAACAAGGATTTCTCAATCGGCCATTCCTTAGGGGTTTGGCCAAAATTGATAGCACATCGCTCCCTCCAAATCTTCCAAAGAGTCTCACTCCTGATGGTGTTCCACAGCCTCAATGAGCAGCCAACCGCCTCTCCCAACAGCACCTATTGCCAATTGATTTGGTTCGTGAGCCTCAATACCTGCATCACGTGATGCCAAATAACTTGGGACTTGGGGCAATCGAAGAAAATGTGAACTAAATCTTCGATGCATCGATGGCAATGCTTGCACCATGGAGGCACACCAAAAATTTTGTTAGCCCTTGCATTGGACCAGATACCCTTATGCAAGATCTGCCACATGAGAATGGACTTTTTTATCTCAATTAGGGGGTGCCAAATAGACATGAACTTTAGTTCCCAACGAAGTTTGGTCCAAGAAAGGCACCACATCTTGTTAAGGGTGTGATGTCCACCTAAGTTCTCTTTGAAGTTCGGGATCCTAGATAGTTTCTTACCATTGCTCCATTTTAGGCCCTCTAGGCAAGGAAGATCATGTCCGTAGAGAAGGCGGGTAGTTGAGCGGTCCCACGCTAAACACGTGCCTTGAAGAAGAGTCCATTCCTCGAGGGTAACTCTATGTCTCAGGTCTAATTCTTCAAACCTGATCCGCTGGCCGGTCTCTTGTTTCCAGAGCTGCTTCCATTGTTTGAACCCCTTGTTCCATAGCCGCTTAGCAGTTTGGAGGTTCCAAGACTCCACCCCCCTAATGCCGAAGATCGGGAACCAGATAGAGCCATTTTGTCTTATCCTAGCCACCCACTTCCACTCATCACTGATTTTGATGAATTGTTTGGCCATGTTCCAACTCTTCCATAAGGAACACACGAGGCTAGAGCCTTTAGGGGACACTGGGTGGGGGGAGAACAAAAGTGTGAGGATCCCTATGTCCTTCCAACCAGGATGGCCAATGAAGGTAAGGTCTTTCAAGTTTCTGAAGATCAATTTAGCCCAAGAGGAATCACTATTGCTCCAAGCCTTGATAAACCACTTTGCCACCAACTTATCAGCCAACCCAGCGATATCCAAAATACCCAAACCCCCTGAGTCTTTCAAGCTATTGCAAGTTTTTCATTTGATTTTCGAAATCCCCCTCCTATTGGGGTCCCCAGTCCATAGGAAGTTTCTGCACATTCTTTCCACTTTGGCCAACTCTTTCTCCTTAGATCTCCAACACGCGATAAAGAAAATAGTCGTAGAGAGTATAAATGTGTTAACAACCATAGCCCGCCTTGCCAAGTTAACTTGCATACCTTTCCAATGATTTAGTTTGCTATCTAGCTTGGATAGCACCCAGTTCCACCATTGGTCCATTGAGATGTTGAGGCCCATTGGAATACTGAGGAGATGAAAGACTTGACCTCTAGGGATAACTTGACACCCCTGATCTAATAGCAATTGGGGTGGAGGTCAACGGATTACTCTGAAGGCAGTTTTAGCATGGTTGATTTTTGAACGTGACGCCACACAAAAGGTGTCGAGACAACTCCAGAACACCTCGATGATGTTTATATCGTTACGTACAAAGGCATTCATTTCATCGATAAAGAGTCTCGCAATCATTTGGCCGTGATCTAGAGGTAGGGAAAGACCCTTGAGATTGTCAGCATCCATGTGATGCTTTAATAGCCAACTAAGGCCATTCGAGGTGATAGCAAAGAGTAGTGGAGCTAGTGGGTAGCCTTGTCGGATAGATCTTTTTAAACATATGGGCTCAGAGAGCTTATCGCTAATATTTATTATCGTTGAAGCGTTTCCAAGTAGAGTGGAAACCATCTTCATGAACTTTTTGCTGCATCCAAGGTCTTTTAGTGATTGAAGAATAAAGTCCCATTCCAATCTATCATATGCTTTGTCGAATTCGATCTTAATGAATACCAGATCTTGTCCAGACTCCTCGGCAAAAGCAAGGCCTTCCCAAATATCGACAATTGCTTCAAGTATAGATCTACCTTTGATAAAACCTTTCTGGTCCTCACAAAGCCATGACTTTAAATGACAAGAGATTTTGTTGGTGATAACTTTGTCGATTATCTTGTATCCAGTTAGGAGCATGGAGCATGGTAATCGGCCACTAGTTTTCAATTTTTTTCTTATCTCTCCTTTTGTGAATTAACTTGATTACACCATTATTAAGACACTTAGGAAGGGCATCGAAGGAGAGAGCCTCTTGCCACACCAGACGCAGCGAGGTAGCCACCACATGCTTGAAGGACTTGCAAAACTCATTGGTGAGGCTATGAGGACCCGGACTTTTTCCATTGGGAAGAGCATCAATAACCTTGATTATTTCGTTCTCAAAAATGTTAGCGTCCAACAGAGAATTCATGTTCTGCGGGATTCTAGGTTGAGCAACCCTTGAGATGGTTGCCATGCAGTCACGCCTATGCGGAGTCGAGACCCCGAGAAGAAGGGTAAAGTGCTCGACGATGATGGATCTATTATCGACTTCCGTGCTACATTCGATCCCGTTGTTGTCGACCAAGAAGGGGATGGCTTCCCTAGCTTGTTTCCTTTTGAGGATGTTTCACATCTCTTTCGATGGTTTGTCAGCCTTCCCTGCCCACCAATCTTTGAAGAATATTTGCATATTTTTCCTTTGAACCTCTTCCTCGAGTCTTAGTCTTCCTTGGTTACATGGATGGATTATTGAAGAGCAAAGGACTCACTCTTAGCCCCAAGTTCAAATCCTGGCTGAACAAGATGAGTACCTCTATCTTAGTAGGTCACTTTCCAATGAATTCTACATTTACAGAAAAAAAAAAAGAAATATAGTAGATCATGCATCAGAGGAAGAGAGTTTAGCAACCTGCTCTGTATGCGTCCTTCGCCTTGGTAAACGTACAAAACAAAAATTGTCGCGTCACATGTCAGCGAAGGATATCAACCTCACAGTACGCCTGTAAGGAGGCGAGAATGTACTCGGAATAAAATAGCTAGTTCCAAAGGTGCTGAAGGGTCGCATCGCATAGTATCTTTGCCGTGTGAGACATGTGCTGCTCGATTCAGAGATGTCGGCACTTCCTGCAATTCACAATTTCCACAGGAGTGTGCACGGTGTAGCCCTTACATCGAACAGACACAGAAGAACAATCGTCGCGACACATATCTATGCAGGATACTGACCTCAAACTACGGATGCAGCAGCGATGGTGTCGTCTGGCTAAGGCATCTGAGTCAGTGCAGAAGGACTTGCAGGTTGGAATCGTATCTTTGCCGTGAAAATGTTGGTTTGTGCTGCCAGATCCCAAGATGTCGGCATCGCATGCAATCGCTTGCTTTGCAGAGTCTGAGTAGCCCTTAAGTAGCTGTGCCCTACAAAATGGACACTTGTAAGTTGTCATTCAGGTTACAGAGAAGACGAAGAACTACGAGACGGCAAATAGTCACATCAGGGAGGCGTTGGAAGAGCTCTCTAGACTAAAGAAGACGGCAGATCGTAGCATTGAGTGATGCCAATTACTCTGTCGCTTTAAATGCTGAACGACTCGAGTCGAGCCAACAGCTACTTCTTTGAGTGGTAGCACCGCTCAGCTAAAGCGGGTCTCGTGTCGAAGAGGTGGCGCGCCACAGTCTGGATAGAAGCAAGGGGCTGCTGAGATGAAAGAAGGCGGAAGGTTGCCTCTGGGATAGAACAGACATCTGAAGAGTTTGCCTTACGCACCCACCAGCGACAGTCACGAAGATAAGAGTAAGCGCTGCTCATCATGCTGGAAATGTTGGTACTTAGCCCGCTGGAATAATGTATTAGACGAAATAATTAGCCTTTTCTTTTTTGAGGAAGTTCCGGAGAAACTTAGTGTCTCAGATAGTTTGAATTAATGGAAAGAACAATTGTACAAGTGCAAGTGGGCATAGTTGTTGGAGTTAGATATCTACGGAAGCACGGAAGCACGCGAACATCACAAGGAAGAAGAAGAAGCTTGGAGCACAGCACACAATACTGAATATATTACTAGAGAATGTACAAAGATAAGTAGCCCATTAGGGCAATAGACATATATACAAGGGGGGGGGGGAACCTCTTAAAAAGGGAAAAAAGTGCCACGGCGGTCCTAGTGTGTTCACACACATCACTACCTAAATATATCAACAAATCCCCCCTGAGAGTGATGCAGTGAACAAGGAGCTGGCACTCATGTATAAGAAAGTGCCAAGCTATGTGGAAATCACTCCACAAAAGGAAGTAAGCCCAAAGCTTTGCGGAAAGCTTCAAACTTCTCCCTAGGCACAACCTTCGTGAAAAGGTCTGCAATGTTCTCTTGCGTGGGCACATATGCCAAGCTGATCTCCCCAGCAGAGAACCTCTCCCTGACATAGTGATAATGCACCTCAATGTGCTTAGTGCGAGCAATGGACAGAGTTCCTCGCAACTGCCAATGCGCTCTGACTATTAGTGAAGATGGTGGTGGCAGAAGTCTGACCAACACCCAAATCATCCATAAGACGTCTAGCCACACACACTTAACAATGGCTGTGAAAGCTGCCCTATACTCAGCCTCACAATTGGAAGTGGCCACAATAGGCTACTTCTTGCTCAACCAAGATATACATGAGCTACCAAGCATGAAGCAAAAGCCACTAGTGGACACATGAGTGTCATTGCAACCAGCCCAGTCTGAGTCAGAAAAAGCATGCAAATCTGGCGGTAGTGATTCCCCCTTGGGATAAAACAACCCAAGTAGCCGAGTACCACTCAAGTAGCAAAAGATGCGCTTAACCGCCTGCCAATGCTTGACTCGTGGGCAATGCATAAACCTGCTCATCTGTGAGACAGCAAATTGAATATCTGGCCAAGTAATGCATAAGTAAATCAAGCATCCAACAGCCTGCTGATAGAGAACAACATCAAATGCATCTCCAGCATCATGAAGACTCAATCATAAACTTGTCTCCATAGGAGTGGCAATAGGCTTATAGTCTTCAAGGCCAAAACGCTGCAATAATATATCAATATATTTCATTTGACACAAAGCCATTCCACCATCAACTTGCATAAACTGAATGCCCAAATAGTGATGCAAATGCTTCAAATCAAACATCTCAAATGAGGCATGCAAATCAGCCTTAAAATCAGCAATATGCTTCTCAATAGGACCAATGAGTAGCATGTCGTCAACATAGAAAACAATGGTCAGAAGCACATCATTAGCACGCTTAACATATAAGGTGCTTTCAGTTGGATTGTTCTCAAAACCATGTGCAATCAGATAGGCATGTATCTTCTCATACCAAGCACGTGGTGCTTGCTTTAAACCATATAATGCCTTCTTTAACCTGCACACCTGGTTTTCATGCCCTTTCTGCACAAAGCCATGGGGCTGAAAAACATACACTTCTTCATGCAAGTCACCATTCAGAAATTCATTTTTAATTTCCAATTGATGTACATTCTAACCATGATGGGTTGCAAGTGCACAAATGCTCCAAACAGTAGTCATACGGCATGTAGGTGCAAAGGTCTCATCAAAATCAATGCATCTTTCTTGCGCATAACCCTTTGCAACAAGCCTAGCGTTATACCTGTCAACTGTACCATCAAGTTTACGCTTCAGCTTGTATACCCACTTAGTGCCAATGGCCTTCTTGCTAGGAGGCAAGTCACATAAAGACCAAGCACCATTCTTCATTATTGCATCATATTCAGATTGCATAGCAACCATCCAATTTTTTGAATTTTGTGCTTCATGAAACGAAACAGGCTCATTCTTGTCAGAGAGACTAGATGCAGCCATAACATACCAATATGATGCAAAAGAGGCACTATGAGAGCGTGATCAAGTACGATATGACAGACATGCATCTAATTTGTTGTCACGCAAGGTCCGGACTAGCTATTTTGGCATAGTTCTTGCCTGCGCAATATCAACTCTCTCATCAATAAGTGCATCCTGTATTTTTGCATCAGAAATGGAATTATCTGCATCATCATATAAAACCTACAAAGGCTGAGAAGTTGCCTCATTAGGACCAGCACTAGACTATCCACCTGTAAAAAGAGGAAGCAAAGTATCATACATGTCTTTGGAGCTAACAGATGTCTCCTTAGTACATGAAAGCAATGGCTGAATAGCATCTTCTAGAAAAACAACATCACGGATAACCAGAATGCGTTTAGTTTGTGGATGATACAGATGATAGCCTTTACTTTCAAAACTCTACCCAACAAAAATACATTTTACTACTTTATCATCCAATTTTTTGCGATGTTGTTCAGGCATTAATGCATATGCCAAACAACAAAAAACATGTAGATGAGAAACAGATGGCTTGTCATCATGCCAAGCCTCATATGGAGTGATAGGCTGTAGCGCTTTAGTGGGACACATGTTCAGTACATATGCTACACACATGACAGCCTCAAGCCAGAAACTGTGGTAAGGCCTGACTCTTGACCATACACCTCGCCATCTCCATAAGTGACCTGTTCTTTCGTTCAGCAACTCCATTCTGTTGAGGTGTATATGACATTGTACACTGGTGTTTTATCCCACGTTCAGCCAAAAATGCATTAAAATCAAAAGACATATATTCCCTCCCTCGATCTGAACGGAGGGTGCCCATTTTACATGCTGACAGATTTTCAACCAAAACCAAAAATTGTTTGAAGCATATGAATACTTCAGGCTTTGCCTTCAATGGATATACCCATGCATGCCTGGAAAAATCATTCGATGAAAGTCACGAAGTAAAGATAATTTCCAAAAGAAGGTGTCTACATAGGACCACAAACATCACTATGTACAAGCTGCAACTTCTGAGTAGCCCGAACTAAACCATCTTTTGGAAAGGACGAACGCTGCATTTTGCCCAAAATATAACCTTCACAAACATGTTTTCCAGGTGCCTCAAGTTTGGGCAAAGAGGACACCATTTTAGATTTCTGTAGGTGTAGCAAACTAGCAAAATTCAGATGACCAAAGCGTGCATGCCAAAGCTTTGCATCTGACATAGCCTGAGAATCATTTACTGCACATGCCAAATCATTTACCTATCTTTCATAGTCTATAAGCTTATACAGCCCATGACATAGAATGCCAGAAGCAATAATCACATCGCCATTTGACAGATCATGAATTGTACACCTCTCATCAACAAATTTCACAACCAAGCCAATCTTGGATAATGCAAAAACTGATAACAGGTTCTTCTTGATCCCTGGCACAAATAAAGCATCTGACAAAGTGAAAGAACTACCATCAGCAGTAGTCAAAATGATCTTACCAACTCCCATAACAGGATAAGAGGAGTTGGTGGCGCATGTAACAATATTCCTTATAAGGGTAGGCTCGAGTGAAGAGAAGAAACTGCACTGCGAGGTAATATGTTTGGTTGTCCCATTGTCAAAATACCAAACATCTGAGTCTACTACAGACATGCACTGCTCATGAGAAGATGGGTCAAAACTGTAGACAGTAGTAAACGCCCATTCTTCTTCCTGCACAAGATTAGGAGACTCTGTTTTTGGTGTAGAGGCCTCTACAACAACCATTTCAGCCTCTTTCTTCTTCGCCTCTTTAGCAGCGAGTTCTAGACAGTTCTTTATGATATGATCATTCCCTTTACAGTACTTACAAAACAATTTCCGCTTTTCTGATTTCTTCTTATCTTTATCTTCCTTCATCGAATATGCAGAATTAGCAGATTTTTGCTTGCTAATTGAAGATCTCCATTTTCCTTTGCCCTTCTGACTAGCTAGGAAAGCTTGATCTGCAACTCGCATAATGGACTTGTTCTACCTCGACTAATCTTCGTGCAACAGAACAGAGACTAACTCGTCAAATGATGAGGCATTTGGATTGCCTTTCATCATCAACCGAAGAGTAGAAGCAAAACTCTGATATGAATCAAGAAGACCATTCAGAATGGTCTGCACAAGTGAGCTATCTAGTATAACCTCATCAGTAGAAATCAACTATTCCTTCAAATCTTTGATCTTCGTTAGGAAACTGTCCATAGAATCCCCTTCATTCATGTGCTCACTCTCCAACTGTTTTCGGAGGTAAGCAATACGAGCCTCATTCCTAGCTTGGTACAATGTGGTAAGTATATCCCAAGCATCCTTAGCTGTTCTGCAAGAGCGAATGTGAGGAATAATGGCACGTTTGACAAACAAAGCTATTAATGCATGTGCCTGGGCATCTCTGCCATCCCAACGAATCTGCTCTATAGTAGGTGCAACAGAAACTGCAGCACGAACAGGAATATGCAGAATATCATCATCTTCGATACCTTCTGCATCAGCTTCAGTGCCTGTAGTTGTAATAGTTGCAGGTGTGATAGGACGTTTTTTGGCACCCTGCAAAATGTTCCACAATCCTCTTGCAACAGATGTGTTTTATGTTTCATAAATCAAACGAAATTTGATTTTGGTATCTTCTATAACTGATCAAGGTCATCAAGTGTCTTTTAGTAAGACATGAGCGAAGATTCTAGACCAAAACAACAATGTTTTTGGGACCAGAATAAGAAGGAATAACCTATACAAGTTGTCTACTCTTACAACCATGATCGGTGTGGGCAGAAGTAAACTTTGGCATGAAATATTTTCCCACATTGGATACCCGGTACTAAAAGAGATGCATCGGAAAGGTATGGTTGCTCACTTCCCTCCGGTTGCAAAAATGAAAGAATCGTGTGAAGCTTGCATGATGGGCAAGCAACAGAGGAAGGCATTTCCACAAGCAATCAAGAATAGAGCAAGTGGTCCTCTTGGGTTGGTGCATGCTAACTTGTGTGGAAAAATGCCTACACAAGCCTTGGGAGGATCTTCCTACTTTATGTTACTCATTGATGACTACAGCAGGAAGATGTGGGTGTATTTTCTTCGTGATAAGGCTCAAGCTTTTGGTAAGTTTAAAGAATGGATTCAGTTTGTTGAAACAAAAACTAGGCAAAAGATGAAGAATTTCAAGATAGATAGTGGAGATGAGTTCATGTCAATAGATTTTGATGATTTTTGCAAGGGCAAAGGAATCAAACACGAAATTACAATGGTGCAAAACCCTCAACAGAATGGTGTTGTTGAACGTGAATCAAACCGTTATGGAAATGGAAAGGTGTATGTTGAAGGGAAAAGGACTGCCAAATCATTTTTGGGCAGAGGCTATAAATATAGCTATTTACATCTTGAATCATAGTTACACAAAGGCACTTGATGGAAAAACACCACATGAAGCCTACACTGGTTGAAAGCCTTTTGTTTTGCATTTCAAGGTGTTTGGAAGTGGCTGTTATGTGCACATTCCAGAAAAAGAGAGAAACAAGCTTCAACCAAAAAGCACCAAATGTATCTTCTTAGGGTACAATGAAGAGAAGAAAGCTTACAAGCTTTATGAACTAGAGGCAAAGAAGATCATAGCCAGTCGTGATGTAGTGTTCAAGGAGGAGCCGCCAAATGTAGTGGAAGAAGAAAAGAAAGCTTCCACTCTATCATCATACGAAGAAGTAATCCACTATGAACCTAACTTAAGAGCTAGGCCTTCTATGGAAGAGAAGGAAGCGTCATCCTCAGATGATGAGACTATAAGTCACCAACCTATTTTCACTCAAGTGGAGAAGCCATTGCCACGGTGGGTGAGGCAACTCTATGATTCTGCAAATCCCATTCCATAGTCAATTGAACAGATTGTGGACGGTCCAAGGCGATCATAGAGAATAGAGGAATAGAAACGGGTAGACACCCATATTGTAAAAATCAGCATTGATGGCTG
Source organism: Ceratopteris richardii (assembly GCA_020310875.1). NCBI lineage: Eukaryota > Viridiplantae > Streptophyta > Polypodiopsida > Polypodiales > Pteridaceae > Ceratopteris > Ceratopteris richardii. The sequence continues at coordinate 119,511,415 of CM035442.1, forward strand.
AGATTATCTGCAAACAAACAAAGGAGCTGACAAGTGTGGAAGGAGCACTCCAACATCTGGACTAGAGAATTGCTATGCAAACAGAATACAATAATATCATGAAGAATGGAACTTGCAAGCTAGTGGAGCGACCTATAAAACGGAAGGTCATCGGCACCAAGTGGATCTGGAAGCTAAATACAAGGAAGATGATACTTTGGAGAAGTACAAAGCTAGAGTTGTTGCTTAGGGCTATTCCCAAGTTGAAGGCATTCACTTCGGTGAATTGTTTGGCCCGTCGGCAAGGATGATTACTATTTGGCTAGTACTAGTTGTGGTTGCACATAAACAATGGGTAGTATATCACATTTATGTCAAATCAGCTTTTTGAATGGAGACCTCAAGGAGGAGGTATATGTGTCTTAGCCACGAGGGTGAGAAAAAAGAATGTAAGCTGAAGAAGGCATTGTACTGGCTGAAAGAAGCCCTAAGAGCATGGTACAATAAAATTGATAGATATCTTTTGGATATAGGATTCAACAAATGTGCTTCTGATGCTAATTTGTATGTTCTAAAGAAAGGAGGGAGGACAATTGTGCTTGTACTCCATGTGGATGATCTTGCAGTCTCCGAAAATGATAATGCACTTCTCAAACAAACAAAAGATGCCTTGAGTTCAGAATTTGAGATGACGGATTTGGGCTTAATGCATTACTGCTTAGATCTTGAAGTCCAGCAAGAACTAGGGAAGATCTTTATTTTGCAACAAAAGAATGCGAAGCAGGTATTGAAGGCATTTGACATGGAGGATTACAAAGAAATCTCTACACTGATGGAAATCAACACAAAATTATCTATTGAAGATGCTTCACCACTAGTAGATATTGGAAGATACAGGAGATTAGTCGGAAGTCTCATTTACTTGTGTAGTAGCAGACTAGATATCTCTTATGTTGTTGGCATAGTAAGCAGGTTCTCTAATAAGCCGTGCCTAACACATTGGAAGGCATGCATGTGGATACTCAAGTATGTCAAATGAACCATTGAGTATGGTATTCTTTATGGTGAAGGATCATCTCTCAGTGGATACTATGACTCAGATTGGGCAGGGGATACTGATTCCAAAAAATGAGTCTTTTTGTAATAGTTGGGGTCATTGCCACCATGTCCTTTAGCTTAGTTAGGTACATGTTCTTCATATTGTCTCGGATCATGTCTCCTTTTTAGTGGGGATATACATACCTCTCATTTCTACAGCTTCCCTTACCTCACTTGCTTCCTTGAATGCATTAGTGCTAGGTTCACATTCTTCAATAACCGAATCACATATGATTGGCTCTATTGTGAAGACTGAAATGTCATAGCCATCCTCGTCACAGTGGGGTGTCCATTGTTCTTCATTGATGGCTACATCCATTTTTGCTAAAATTTCCACCCAACCATGAGGCTCAAATTCTTCGTCAAGAAATACTACAGGTGCATAGGCTGGGTCTTGAATTGATCTATGAGTTTCCTTTGCACCTACCTCTCTAGCTTTTTCTCTCTTCTCTTCTTCTACCGCTACTTTGCACATCCATAAGTGGGTGTCTTCATGCATCCATGAGGATCCTGATCCTACGGAATGCACTGACCCCATATCATCTTTATAGCTCTATGGATAGGATTCCATTGAATAGGAGGTACGTCTCTATGAGTAATCCTTGAGATTTACTTTGGTTGTAACACCTAAGTGTTGCAGATACAAAGAATCGGTTCCCCAATCTTGTACCACTTGCAACTGCCGCATAAATGGTCTTCCCCAAATCATCTCATAGGCCTGATTTTTGCTAAAGTCACATATAGCAAAAGTATGCTCAAACTCTACACCAGATGTAGTGAGAGTTATTCCTTCTAGCAAGGGTCTCTCTATGTGACCATCGGCCATCTGCAATTTTATTTTTGTTGGCTTGAGTGCTTGCTTGCCCCATTACTTCCATAGGGAAGTGGTAGCAATATCTACTCTTGCTCCTGAATCCAAAATTTCTTTGGTAGTGTAACCTTGATGGGTAATTGGAAGATAGGTGTTTCCCTCTTCTCCTTTGCTAATGTCTCCTATCTTGTCCAAAGGTATTTCCAGCACAGTTCTATGAGATCCTACCTGGGAACGAGGTTTTGCTACTTCTGGCACTTGATTGGCTACATGTTTCCATAGTTCTGGCCTAACCTTGAGTAGATCTTCTAAAGTGAGATTGCCCTGCACTTTAGTGTTCTTTACTACCTTCGTATTCCTAGGGATGATTGAGTCTTCATTTCTTATCACGACCATGGGTGCTCTCACACAAGTAGACTTAGCTTCCCATGGGCCTGTGAAATGGGGCAGTTCCTGTAAGGAAGTAGGCTCGAAGTCTAATCTCTCATGAGATTGGACACTCTCCTGCTCTCCATAAATGGAAGGAATGTCTTGTGGGAATTGATCTTGCAAGTCATCCACAAGTTCAATGGGAGGAGGAGCTTCACTTTCTTTTGCCTATTTCTCTTCTTGAATATCTCTTAGAAATTCTATGGAATGTCGATTCATACAAGAAGATGTGTCTGGTTCTATGGAGTTAGGCACATAAGCTTCCTGGGGAGGAAGGCTTATCCTTTCACTTGCCTTGTCCTTACCTTGAGAGGCGGGGTTTTAGATCTTGCAATTAGCCTCTCCAATCTTTCTAGCAGTCCATCAAAGTGCAACTATGTCTTAGCTGAACTAGAGAAGTTAAAGAGACAACTGGCTTCAAACATGGTTCGAGCCAATTCCACCATCGTAGCATAAATTTTAGTTCGTTTGAGCTCTAGTTTAGCTCTAGGGTAACACTTTTCATGATCTGTTATGTTTGGCCCTTCTTGTATTCTAGCCTGATATGCTTTAAGCATCATGTCTATGTCCTCGGGAGTGGGATATGCTAAGATTGATCCTACTCTAGGTGATGGTGGAATTGTGTGAGGTGGGTTGGAAGGTGGTGGATTGGAGGGAGATGGGAATGGTGGGTGTGGAGTAGTGTGAGAGTGAGCTTGAGATGTGAGTCCAATTATCTTGGCTTTTATTTCTCTCAAGCTCTCCTCAAGTTCACTCATCTTCTGTTCCCATAGCCTTTTCATTCTCTCATGACTATCCTTCCAAGCTCTGGCCCTCTTCTTGGTTATGATCTCAGTCTCACTAACCTTCGAACTCTTTTCCTAGCCCAAGCCTTGGTTTTTCTGCAAAGCTTGGGCTCTAGTGACCACTTGCACTAGTGCAGTGGAAGTCACACTCCCTATAGAGTTTACAACTAACCCAATAACCTTGATAGGAGTGATTTTTGGCATATTGTTGGGGTTCTTAGGACAATCTTGCAAGAGATGCTCTTTCCCACAATTGAGACGAAAACCCAGAATTGTCACAGATTGGGTTTGTGTAGGTGCAGGCATAGGGCAATCACGAATGAGGTGATCTCCCTGACATCGATAGCATGGTCCTCTAGGAAATGGGGGTCTTATTTTCCTAGGTTGAGGTATAGAGTTGGGGTTTGCGTACATGACATTTGCATACTCTAGCTCCCAACTAGGTTCACTCGGGTCTTCATAATAATATGACTCATTATGCTCAGGTGATGAAGCAGTTGAAACCAAGTCAATGCAGTGTTCTTGAGAGTTGGGCCAAAAGCATTGTATTGAGTGAACAAGTCTTCAACTTGTTCAACTCTCAAAAACTTGCCTAAACTCTGCTACGTGGGCATACAGGTCTCCTATGCCATCGAAGCAATTCTTCATGGACTTAACCAATTGCGTAGGCCTCAAGGTCCTAGTGTATTCTCTGGGCCTTGGTAGAGGAAATTCATCTGCATTTCTTTGATTTCTTCGGTCTCTATGTCTCTCATTTTCCATTCTATCCATCTCCGTTCTCGCTCTTTCTCTTCCCAATGGGTTAGCAAAGCCTACTTTCGGCCTATCTCTACTCCTGTCCTTGTGAGCTCCATGAGCTTGGGATGTTCCAGATCCTTGGTAACTATAGGAGACATTAGATCTTGGTTGGGGAAAAACAAATTCACCCTTCCAAGTGTATGCATGCCTACCATGCTCTATGACTACGAAGATCCTCTCTAGAGTATTGTCTAGGTAAGTCACTTTGCCTAGGTTATTGGGATCTTTAAACTCATAGATTGTGAGCATTCCTACTTCATTAGGCTGGTCAGACTTATACCTCCAAAAAGCCTCGTCCGTCTCTTGATTTAGGAGTAGATCTATGCTCTTATTGTCTTAGGGAGCCCATTTTGGAGTGATGATTCTAGTTAGGATTGATTTGCCTCGGGGAGTTCTCGACTCTTTTCATATGTTCCCTTGCTCTATGTCCCCTATGTCTGCCTCTGGAATCACATTACCAAATTCATTTGTTCAATCTTGTTGATTGGTGACTATGTAAATTCTTCCTTCCTTATCTAGGTATGCACCATTTTTGAACTTGACCACTCGATGTTCTAGTCCAATGGGCTGATCTGGGTTTTTAATCCGGACAACGGATCTTCTTAGGCCGTCCTCATATATGCGAGCACCTAATTGGTTGGTCCTAATGTATTCAAGTTGCGTTTTGTAAGGACCTTCGGTTTTCTCTAAGTAAGCCACACCTGAACTTCTTGTGGGTCTCTCCATACCATAAGACATCTCTGATTCGCTAGTTTCGTCGCTAGGATAGTGCGGATAATTGCTCAACTGTTGGGCCCAAGACCTAGCAGTGTGATTGGTGCAAACAAGCTCTCTCTCGCTCTCGCTCTCAAGTGGAAATGAGGAAATTAATGGAGATGGAGGTATATGGTCACGATGGTGAAGATGATGATGAATGGATATGGTGTGTAGAAATGAAGAGGAAGGTAAAAACAAGTAAAGAAATGCTTACCTACTCTTCCAACGTCTCTAATCTACATCTTACCATCACACGTTCATCCTCAAAGCTCGGTCCTTGGCAACGGTGCCAAAATTTGGTGAAGCTCGGTGGTGAGTAGCACCTCCTTTAATGTCAATCCGGGAAGACATGAGGATGGTATGAAGACCTCATGCAAGTGATGTGCACGTGGTGATGGAGAAGCACACAAGCATGCACACAAATATACACACACGTGCACACAAGTAAGAACAAAGAGTGAGACAATGGAAGCTTTGATTAAGTACAAGATCTCTTCTTTATTTTAAACTACAATTTGTTCTCTCCAAAAATGAGCTCTCTAGCTCCTTTTATAGTTTTTCACTAGCTAGTGGCCATGTCCAGACCTAGTGTCTGGCCTAGTTAAAAATTAGGTTCCTAGGATATTTTGGAGGATCAAACGAGCTCTAAACGTTATGAAAATTTGTACACAAGTAGTTCTAATACTCCTCAAGCTCGAGGACTCCTTGGCTTGAACAAAATGGAGTCGAATCTACCAAAAACCATATTTACAAGGTTCATGTAATGATGAAAATCACTGTTAAAAGGGTTTAGGTCGGGAAAATTGAATGGCCTACTTGATAGATCTTCTTTGACTTCTTTGCCTGCTTGGTCCTTCTCTTTGCTCTGATTCTTTATGTCGGCTCCATTGTCTTGAGATGCCCTGACTGCTACCAACAAATACACACACTATAAAGCCCTTCATCTAGATTCTGTCTATATCGCCATTGAAGCTCTATAGTGGGAGCGCAAGGTTGGACAATATCATTGGTGTATATTACTATTGGCAATTTGAGATTTTGAGTTCTCTATCTCTCTATCTTTGTACAATTTCTGTTAGCCTGCTCTGCTTCTCATTACTCTACTTGAGGATCCAATTCTGCTGCATTATTTTGGATCATTATATATTTTTAACATATGCATGGGTTGATGGGACATAAGAGAGAAATTAAGTTCTATAAGTTTAAGGTTTTAAGAAAGCAAAATGATTTCTTTATATGAAGTCAAAAGCATAAAAATTTAATGGTGTAATGAGATTTTGGGACTCAATGCCCATTAACTTTTATGCTTTTTATATGTTGGCTTGATCGAAAAGCCAAAAAAATTTACCAAGATAGAGAAACTTTAATCTTTCGAGTCTTATTTATGGACTTTCAAGTTCCATAAATACCCATGGCATGCCTGATCAGCAAGGCCAAGGAATTGGGCTACAAATCAAGCAATGTTTCTCTATTATTTAGTGATAATAAGAATTGAGATTCATGAGAGAAACTAGAAGTCTACTTGTAACCCTATGCACATTCATGGGTTAATCTTTCATAATCATGAAAGATGGTTAAGAAGTTTATAGACCTTCAATACTTCAATGTCTGATCATTCATTGAGGACAATAATCACATTAAAACGAGGAAGAGAATGGCATGTTAGGGAAAAAATGGTAGAACCATTTTTACCCTTTAGAAGTGTTCATTTCTTCCCCAAAGAAGTTTCTCCCTTTATTTATAAGTGATATGATTCACTCGGAACATTAAGCAAAATTGCTTTAGGAGTATAGTTTTGGAGAAAAGGAAAAGTAAAGGGTTTTAAGATACCCTATAAACCACCACTCCAAAATATATCCTATGAACAATGAAGCACTTTCCAATATGGTTAAGAATATGAACATTTGGTTAAATCAATGATAGATATATTACTATTTCCCTTAAGATAGATGCATAACTATGTCAAAAGATAATATCTAGTACGTAAATACTAGCTCTATTAGCATATGACATAGACAAGGGTACTTTTGATTGCATCACATTAAAGGAATAGTTATATGAAGCCTCAGTCTTCAAAGTCTTCTCAAGAATAAATGAAGACTTAGTAAGGGTACAACTTACAAAGATTCTGATGATAATTTGAGGAACAAAGTTTCCATGATAAAACTAAGATGGACAAAACCTTCCTTGTAAGTAATCCCTAAGTAAGAGCTAAATTTGTTGTTGATATATTTAGATAGTGATGTGTGTGAACACACTAGGACCACCGGGGCATTTTTTTCCCTAGGAGGTCTTATTCCCCCGACTTATATATACGCCTATTGCCCTAATGGGCTACTTATCTTTGTACATTCTCTAGTAATACATTCAGTATTGTGTGTTGTGCTCCAAGCTTCTTCTTCTTCCTTGTTCTGTTCGCGTGATTCCGCACACGTCTAACTCCAACAATTGGTATTAGAGCAGGTCGTCGCTTCATCTAGGGCACCATTGACACTCCTCCGTTTGCAATCTTAGATTCGCATGAAATTTGGTGAGCATACTCAGGGTGTTTCAGATATCAAAACAACTTCGTTTTGTCGTGCCAAAATCGCGATCTGAGCTCGTTTTGGCCTCCGAACGCACTATTGTAGTGCTTGTGCACGCTATTTCATCTTTGTGTGCCAAAGGTATATACTAGTTTTTGTTCGCCAATATAAGCGTCTCGAAGTCTGCTATAGGTCTAGTGGAATTTGTTATAACTTATGGCATATGTTGAACAATGCATTGTTGGAGTGTAGCATGGAATATGTTGACCAATGCATTGTTGGATTGTAACATGGAATATGTTGAACAATGCATTGTTGGAGTGTTAAATTATTATTGAACAATGCATTGTTAGAGTGCTAAATTATTAATGTATTAATGTGTTTTTGATGTTTTTGATATAGCATTTGAAGGTTCGTGAGGAGCATGCAAGGCATGAAAGGGTGGATATCAATAATCCGAACTATAATTTATTTTATTTACTTTGTAAATAAACCCTCGTAGAAGGTTCTATTGTTAGAAATAGTTAGAAAAGTAATGGTTAGAATAAGGGTCGTTGTAGACCACAGTTTCTGTTATTGAAAGCAATGGCTTTCTGTAAAAGTTAGCAACTTTTAGTTTCATGCTTGCTTTTCGAAGCCGCTCTCTTGTAACCACTCTTTTCGACGTAATCAGAAGTTCCTATAAATACATGCACTCTATGGACTGTCCGAACAGAGTGCATGGGGGGAGATTGCACCCAATATTGCGTTCTGTCTCGTCTCTTGTTGCATCTATTCTCTGTGTGTTTTCTGTGTTCGTAACCTCTGTTTGTGCGTGAGATAAGATCCTGACAACACAATTTGTCTGGGCAGTTCTATTCTACTTTTTGAGATACAGTCAATTTTCTGCATCAAGGTATTTTAGTCGCCAGCCATGGCTGAAAGCAGTGATGTATTCCGTATGTTGGCAGTTGAGGATAAGTTGGATGGTACCAACTACCCGTTATGGGCTTATATGATGCGACATGTGTTGGTTGCAAAAGGACTGTGGAACATTGTGCAGGGTGTCAAAAAACGTCCTATCACACCTACAATTGTTACAACTGTAGGTACTGATGTGGATGCAGAAGGTGTTGAAGATGATGGTATTCTGCATATTCCTGTTCGTGTTGCAGTTTCTACTGCACCTAGTGCTGAGCATATTCCTTAGGATGGCAGAGATGCCCAAGCACATGCATTGATAGCTTTGTCTGTTAAACATGCCATTATTCCTCATATTCCCTCTTGCAGAGCAGCTAAGGATGCTTGGGATACACTCACCACATTGTACCAAGCTAGGAATGAGGCTTGTGTTGCTTACCTCCGAAAACAGTTGGAGAGTGAGCACATGAATGAAGATGATTCTATGGACAGTTTCCTAACAAAGATCAAAGACTTGAAGGAACAGTTGATTTTTGCTGATGAGGTTATACTAGATAGCTCACTTGTGCAGACCGTTCTGAATGGTCTTCCTGATTCATATCAGAGTTTTGCTTCTACTCTTCGGCTGATGATGAAAGGCAATCCAAATGCCTTGTCATTTGAGGAGCTAGTCTTTGTTCTGTTGCAAAAAGATCAGTCCAGGCAGAACAGGTCCATTATGCGTGTTGCAGATCAATCTTTCCTCACTAGTCAGAAGGGCAAAGGAAAATGGAACTCTTCTACTAGTAAGCAGAAATCTGCAAATACTGTACATTCAAAGAACCAAGTCAAAGATGAGAAAAAATCAGAAAAGCAGAAATTGTTTTATAAGTACTGTAAAGGGAATGATCATATCATAAAGAATTGTCCAAAACTGGCTACAAAAGAGGCAAAGAAGAAAGAGGCTGGAATGGTTGTTGCAGAAGCCTCTACACCAAAAACGGAGTCTGCTAATCTTGTGTAGGAAGAAGAATGTGTGTTTACTACTGTTTGCAGTTTTGACCCATCTTCTCATGAGTAGTGCATGTCTGCAGTAGACTCAGATGTTTAGTACTTTGACAGTGGGGCGACCAAACATATTACCTTGCAGCATAGTTTCTTCTCTTCACTTGAGCCTACCCCTACACGAAATACTATTACATGCGCAAACAACTCCTCTTATCCTGTTATGGGAGTTGGTAAGATCATTTTGACTACTGCTGATGGTAGTTCTTTCACTTTGTCAGATGCTTTATTTGTGCCAGGGATTAAGAAGAACCTGTTATCAGTTTCTAGATTAGCCAAGATTGCCTTAGTTGTGAAATTTGTTGATGACAGGTGTACAGTTCATGATCTGTCAAATGGAGATGTGATTATTGCTTCTGGCATTTTATGTCGTGGGCTGTATAAGCTCATAGACTATGAAAGATCTGTAAATGATTTGGCATGTGCAGTAAATGATTCTCAGGCTATGTCAGATGCAAAGCTTTGGCATGCATGCTTTGCTCATCTGAATTTTGCTAGTTTGCTATGCCTACAGAAATCTGAAATGGTTTCCTCTTTGCCCAAACTTGAGGCACCTCGAAAACATGTTTGTGAAGGTTGTATTTTGGGCAAAATGCAGCGTTCATCCTTTCCAAAAGATGGTTCAGTTCAGGCTACTCAGAAATTGCAGCTTGTACATAGTGATGTCTATGGTCCTATGCAAACACCTTCTTTTGGGAATTATCTATACTTCGTGACTTTCATCGATGATTTTTCCAGGCATGCATGGGTATATCCATTGAAGGCAAAGTCCGAAGTGTTCATGTGCTCCAAACAGTTTTTGGTTTTGGCTCAAAATCTGTCACCATGTAAAATGGGCACCCTCCTTTCTGATCGAGGCAGGGAATATATGTCTTCTGATTTTAATGCATTTCTGGCTGAACATGGGATAAAACACCAGTGTACAGTGCCGTATACACCTCAACAAAATGGAGTTGCTGAACGAAAGAACATGTCTCATGGAGATGGCAAGATGTATGGTCAAGAGTCGGGCTTTACCACATAGTTTCTGGCTTGAGGCTGTCATGTGTGCAGCATATGTACTGAACAGGTATCCCACTAAAGCGCTGTAGTCTATCACTCCATATGAGGCTTGACATGACTGCAAGCCATCTGTTGCTCATCTGCATGTTTCTGGTTGTTTGGCATATGCATTGATTCCTAAAAAACATCGCAGAAAATTGGATGATAGAGCAGTAAAATGTATTTTTGTTGGGTATAGTTCTGAAAGTAAAGGCTATCATCTATATCATCCACAGACTAAACACATTTTGGTTAGCCTTGATGTTGTTTTTGTGGAAGATGCTATTCAGCCATTACTTTCATGTACTAAGGAGACATTTGTTAGCTCCAAAGACATGTATGATACTTTGGTGCCTCTTTTTACAGGTGGGCAATCTAGTGCTGGTCCCAATGAGGCAACTTCTCAACCTTTGCAGGTTTAATGTGATGATGCAGATAATTCCATTTTTGATGCAGATGTACATGATGCACTTATTGATGAGAGAGCTGATATTGAGCAGGCAAGAACTATGCCAAAATGGCTAGTGCAGACCTTACGTGACAGTAAATTAGATTCACATCTATCATATCGTACTCGATCAGGCTCTCATAGTGCCTCTTTTGCATCAGATTGCTATGCTATGGCTGCATCTAGTCTCTGTGATGAGAATGAGCCTGTTTCATTTAATGAAGCACAAAATTCAAAAAATTGGATGGCTGCTATGCAATCTGAATATGATGCAATAATGAAGAATGGTAATTAGTCTTTATGTGACTTGCCTCCTGGCAAGAAGGCCATTGGCACTAAGTGGGTATACAAGCTGAAGCGTAAACCTGATGGTACAATTGACAGGTATAAGGCTAGACTTGTTGCAAAGGGTTATGTGCAGGAAAGAGGCATTGATTTTGATGAGACCTTTGCACCTACATGACGTATGACTACTGTTCGGAGCATTTGTGCACTTGCAGCCCATCATGGTTGGAATGTACATTAGTTGGACATTAAAATAACATTTTTGAATGGTGACCTGCATGATGAAGTGTATGTTTTTCAGCTCCGTGGCTTTGTGCAGAAAGGGCATGAAAACCAGGTGTGCAAGTTAAAGAAGACATTATATGGTTTAAAGCAAGCACCATGTGCTTGGTATGAGAAGATACATGCCTATCTGATTGCACATGGTTTTGAGAACAGTCCAACTGAAAGCACCTTATATGTTAAGCGTGCTAATGATGTGCTTCTGATCATTGTTGTCTATGCTGAGGAAATGTTGCTCACTAGTCCTATTGAGAAGCATATTGCTGATTTTAAGCTGATTTGCATGCCTCATTTGAGATGTCTGATTTAAGGCATTTGCATCACTATTTGGGCATTTAGTTTATGCAAGTTGATGGTGGAATGGCATTGTGTCAAACAAAATATATTGACACATTATTGCAGCATTTTTGCCTTGAAGACTGTAAGCCTATTGCCATTCCTATGGAGACAAGTTTATGATTGAGTCTTTATGATGCTGGAGATGCATTTGATGTTGTTCTCTATGAGCAGGCTATTGGATGCTTGATTTACTTATGTATTACTCATCCAGATATTCAGTTTGCTGTCTCACAAATGAGCAGGTTTATGCATTGCCCAGGAGTCAAGCATTGGCAGATGCTTAAACGCATCTTTCGCTACTTGAGTGGTACTGGGCTACTTGGGTTGTTTTATCCCAAGGGGGGATCACTACCACCAGATTTGCATGCTTTTTTTGACTCTGATTGGGCTGGTTGCTATGACACTCGTGTGTCCACTAGTGGCTTTTGCTTCATGCTTGGTAGCTCATGTATATCTTGGTTGAGAAAGAAGCAGCCTACTGTGGCCACTTCTAGTTGTGAGGCTGAGTATAGGGCAGCTTTCACAACTACTGTTGAGTGTGTGTGGCTCAGATGCCTTATGGCTGATTTGGGTGTTGGTCAGACTTCTGCCACCACCATCTTCACTGGCAGTCAGAGCGCATTGGCAGTTGTGAGGAACCCTCTGTTCCATGCTCACACTAAGCACATTGAGGTGCATTATCACTATGTTAGGGAGAGGTTCTCTGCTGGGGAGATCAGATTGGCATATGTGCCCACGCAGGAGAACATTGTAGACCTTTTCACGAAGGCTCTACCTAGGGAGAAGTTTGAAGCTTTCCGCAAAGCTTTGGGCTTACTTCCTTTTGTGGAGTGATTTCCACATAGCTTGGCACTTCCTTATACATGAGTGCCAGCTCCTTGTTCATCGCATCACTCCCAGGGGAGATTTGTTGATATATTTAGGTAGTGATGTGTGTCAACACACTAGGACTGCCAGGGCACTTGTTTGCCTCTTTAGGAGGTTTTTTCCCTCGGCTTGTATATACGCCTATTGCCCTAATGGGCTACTTATCTTTGTACATTCTCTACTAATACATTCAGTATTGTGTGTTGTGCTCCAAGCTTCTTCTTTTTCCTTGTGTTGTTTGCGTTCTTCCATAGATGTCTAACTCCAACATTTGTCTGCACTAAGATGAGACTATAAACCAAATGGCAAGGGACGTGTAGGTTTACAATATCACTTATGTGGGTTCAGTGGTGTGGGACATTGAACTTAAGGATAATGAAAGCTCAAGCTCAAGGAAGTTAGAAATTGAGCAATCAAGGATTGAGCATTCATGAACCTCCAAATTGGATGGGAAATTATATGAACATCAATTTCCTATAGTTTTCAAGGAAGAAAAATCTTTGAAGGAGGGAAGAAAGGTATCATTAATATGATACTTCTAAGAAAAAGATGGATTCCTTAACTCTTTCATAAAAGAGTTAAGGAGTACATTTGTTATCAAGTACCTAAGTGTGTTTGAGTTAAATTTCAAACAAAGTAAGATCCAGATATGCAAGGAGGGAATTCATTGATGAATTCCAATTTGGTAAGTAAACAAAGGTAAGCTAGCCAATACATGAGCATATACAGTGTAGGGTACTTGAGAATGGATAAAGATGGATCCAAAGTTTGGATCAGTAAGTGTGACAACTTGTTTAAGTCAAAGGGATGACATATAATTGTCGATCCCTAAAAAGAAGAATAGCTAAAGGCTCGAAGAACATCAACAGGATGTTGAAGAATTAAGCAAGAAAATAAACTCATGAAGGTCTGAGTTAAAGATCCCAAGAAATTCCCATGGGTAAATATCATTGAAAAAAAGGATTTAAAGGAGAAAAGACTTGATCATATCTCATGTTAAATTAGTTAGAAGAATTTTGAGAAAGCCAAGTCACATAACTTGGTCAAATATATCAAACCCTTTATGGTTTGATAAGCCAAATAACCCAGATTGGTAAAAAACTACCACACTCTTTTATAGTTTGATAAATCATACTAAGGAAACTTCAAAGGTCGACCAAAAGAGTTTTTTTGAATTAATTGGCATGATGTTTAGAAACCTTAATGTTTGCTCCAGAAATATGATGCCGAGGAATTCTAAGATGGAATTCATGATCATGGTAAATGATCAGAGAGCATTGAAAAGATAAGGGCAAAGAAGGTGGAACTGTTAAGGATGTAGTTCTATGGATTGGAGAAAGAACTCACTGGTATGGGACAGTGAGATCTGACTCCCATTGAGAATTTTCTCTGATGGCGAAAGAGAAAATAGACTCAAGATCTAATATGAAACATTGGGATAAGCCTTAAAGATAAGACCATTAAGATTAAGGTCTTAGGTTCATTATGAGGTGTAGAAGTGTACCTTCGTAAACCAATTTAATACACTTGGTTGTATGCACAAAAGGGTAAATAAAATGAACATGAAATTTACCCTAGAAAAGGCTATCCTTTATCCTCTTAAGTAGATGCATTCTTCTTAATAGAATGCATAGACAAATTTTGTATGGTACAATAAATTTTGATAAGTAAGAGGGTAAAGAGTTTTGGGGAGTTTACCGAGTTCAACTCCAAAATTAAGGAACTTGTGTAAAATCAAGCATATTCAAGTATGAAACCTTTAATGAGAGAATTATTTGTAAAAGATCTTCCTTTGAATCTTTGGTGAGAACAAGTGATTCAAGAATGTTCATCAATCACCATAACAATCATGCGAATGGTTTAGTAGTTTGCAAAAATTGGTAGTTCCTAGATATGTTGAAACAGGTGATGACACATCACATCCTATTGAGCATATAGGAAACAGAGCATTGTCTATGGAGGATAGGAAGGTAAAACATCTTTTGTCCCAAATATAACAAAGAATTCAGTTTTTGTTGGACAAATGGTTGACCAAGAATTACAAGTCATTTTTAATGCTGATGGGTTATATGTAGAAGATTACAAACAAGACGGAAGATTGACTGCCAAAGGAAACAAAGTGGGCAAGATGTTCACCTTAAATGTGAAAATTCCTTAAATGAATTTATCCATGTTTGTAAAAGGTGAAGGAGTTATTGTTGATATAGAGATGTGACACAAATGAATTGGACATGCAAATTTGCAGAGGCTAAAATTGATGCAGTCAAAGGAGATTGTCAATGGACTACCAAATTTCGAGGTTGCATAGATGCAAAAGGTATGTGAAGCATGTCAATTTGGTAAACAGTCAAGAACATCATGTTCGCACGACAAACAGTTAGTGAGAATGTTCTAGAAATAGTACATACAGATGTTTGGGGTCTTGCAGAGACCACATCTATGCGAGGTTGCAAGTTTTATGTTACTTTCATTGATGACCATACAAGAAAGTATGGGTATATTTCATGAAAGAGAAGAGTGAGGTGTTCACATACTTTTAGATTTTTAAGGCTATGGTGGAAAAGCAAACAAGGAAGTATGTTTAGACATCAAGATCTGATGGAGGAGGTGAATACATATCAAATGAGTTTAGTAGCTTTCTAAGAAGTCATGGAATTCGAGGATAATTTTCATGCAGGTACACACCACAATAGAATGGTGTTGCTAAATGCAAAAATAGAAATATTGCAGAAATAGCAAGAGCCTTGATGGCTAAGAAGAATATGCCTCATTGTTATTGGGAAAAGATATGCATATTGCTATATACATCATGAATAGAACTCCGACTCCTATTGCAGATCAAGTTACATTGGAAGAGAAGTTTATAGGTAAAAAAAAAACTTATCACATATGAAAGTATTTGGATGTATTGCATATGTACATGTTCTAGATTAGTTGAGGATGAAGCTTGATCCAAAAGAAGAAAAATGTATCTTCATTGGGTATTCCTTTGAGAAAAAGGGATAAAAATGTTATAACCCACTCACGCAATAGATGAAGGTAAGCAGAGATCATGTGGTGTTTGTTGAAATGTCAAGCTTCTATGTAGATGCTAAAGGAGGGCTTAATCTTGACTCACATGACAAAGGAAATGTTGAAAGGTCAAGTGCCAAATCTCAAGTTTTGAGTGGATGTGATGCATCATCAAGAAATAGTTCCAACTCAAATCCATGGAGTGGGAGATTGTATGGAAATTTCAGTCCACAAAATTCATCAAATACATCAAAGAAAGGTAAAGAAAGTCTTTTTGCTGGTAGTAGTACATCTACAGGCTTTGAAGACATTGATGAAGATTTAAGCAGTTTAGAAAAGAGCCTTGGTGAGGAACTTGGATTGCCCTCTATGAAGACTCTAGGAGTAAGAAATGCACATGTAGATGATACAAGGAGAAGTGACCCAAGACCAAGAAGATTTTGAAGGATGCAGAATTAAGAGCAAAAATTGAGGTATGACATTTACATGGCTCAACATTGTGCCTACATGACCAAGGTAATACAAGATTCTAAACCTTCTTGTTTTGAAGATGCAATTGGAAATGTAGATTGGAAAAAATCTATGGACGAGGGCATGGATGCACTTTATGGAAATGAAACATGGAAGCTAGTTCCATTGCCACAAGGAAAGAAACCCATAGGTTGCAAGTGAGTTTACTAGGTAAATCACAATGCTGATGGTAGCATAAGCATGTATACAGCAAGATTGGTAGCAAAAGGATATGCACAAATATATTGCATTGATTATGAGGAAACATTCAACCTTGTAGCTAATATCTATACTCTCAGATAACTTATTGCATTAGCTATAGCAAAAGGATGGACTTTGCATCAGACGAATGTGAAGAATGCGTTCTTACATGGTGAGTTACAGGAAGAAGTATACATGGACCAACCACAAGGATATGAAGATTCAAATCACCCAGAATATGTTTGCAGGTTGCGAAAGGCTTTCTATGGGCTTAAACAAGCACTTCCTTCTTGGCATGAAAGGATCATAGATTACTTGACTACCATTGGATTTTCTATCTCTGTTGCAGATCGTTCATTATATGCAAGGAAGGGTGATGAAAGCATCACAATTGTGGCTATTTATGTTTATGACTTGATTATAGGTGGTGATAATGAAGAAAGCATTAAAGAGGCAAAGCAACTCCTTATGCATGACTTTGACATGAAAGATCTTGGTGTGTTGCACTATTTCTTGGGCATTGAGTTTATAAATATAGAAACATGGTACATGGAGGTCACAAAGGCAATATGCCTTGAGTATGCTACAAAAGTATAGTATGGCTGATTGCAAGCCAGTTTCTATGCCATTAGATCAGAATTTGAAGTTGGATACTACATCAAGTGAAGCATTGGAAAATGCTACTATGTACAAGAAAATTGTGGGAAGTTTGATATATCTTACAATTACAAGGCCTGATCTAAGCTACACAATCTTGAAAGTCAATTTATGTCAGTTCCTTAGAAGCCGCATTTACATGCTTTGAGGTGCACTC